>CAKOGP040000236.1:0-83096 GCA_933822405.4 Cylindrotheca closterium | reverse complement strand
TTAGTATAGTCCTATTACAAAACTTGCACTGCTCCTCTGTAGTTTTTACCAAAATGATGAACCAACGTTGCTTCTGCAGTCACTCAAATCGGCACTGAAATCAGAAGATCGACTCGTACGACTGTTGTATTATGCCTCATGCGCGAGTGTCGCGCATATAAGTTGTCTACATGGGACTGTGGAGACCTAGAGTCATCAAGAAAGCGTCAGAAGACTTGTACAGACTACAAAAGATCCCAGGGACAAGCACCATGCTAAAGAAGCGAGGATCAACCCCAATCAAAGAATCACCATTCAGAATGTACAATAATAATAAATCTGATGCATTAATCATGTTAAAACTGTCTCAAGTTTCTAGATTGCCATTAACGGTTGTCATGGCCATTTACCATACGGAGGTGAGTCCATCGACAATAATACTACACAAACAGATTTAAGACTAGCAAGCATGAGGAGCCCACTAGCACACAGCCCCCTGGAAATGAATCTAGGACTGGTTGATTTTGGTAAATACGCGACAACGCCGACAGACACAGAAAACGCATTTGAGCCAATCAAAGCAATTTGGGACAAAGAAGCTGAGCCAATGGGAGAATCATCAGACAAAGAAGAAGGCGACACCCCTACACCATCTATACTGGACGCTATCCAACGCACACAGCCTCGGCTGATTAACAGAGATGTACCACCAACAGATACAGAAGAAGCAAACCAAACCAGACAGGTCCATACCACAGAAACCATCACAGAAGAACTCAATCTACAGAGTTTATACAAACAAACCACACAATCCAAGGACAAATTATACGTCATAGGTTGAACAACTGGTACGTGATACAAATCAACATGGAGGAGACCAACGAGAAACTAGCAAGAACAAAAGGACAGTATCACTGCAAGTGGTACATACCAAAACCCACCACTACAAAGCAAGGCTCCCCAATGACCAGCCCCTTTTGGCCCCTAATCAAAGAATTCACCAACGAGACAACATACAGCCCAACAGTACCCATCAGACCCAGCAAAGTAGACCAGGTGCTAAACAAGAGTCCGCACAAATATGCCTGGTACCAGAAAGAGATCAACATTGTTGAAGACGGCGTATACGGACTATTCGACTTTGAACGAGATTACAAAATACCGGACGTGGTGTCTTGGCTTGTTTCTTCAAACTTCTCTATTCCAACTCATATTTGTCGTCCATGGGTATATATATATATCATGTCTGGAGGGGTTGGAATGCGGGGTCTCTAGGTAGGAGTGATCAAACCACAGTGACGTGATGTGGGTGATCAAGAATTCAGTATACATTCCGGAAATTGTCAAGAACCTTTCCCAGTCCCCGTATCGGCACCCAAACAAGGGCGGACCTTCACCAATGCTGTCAATATACCTATAGGTATCAAAATCTGGCGGTGTTTTGGAGGGCTGCAATGGAAAAGAGATGTTTGGCTCCTTTTTTTCCCCTTCCACCTTGTTCCAATAATTCAATTGAATTGGAGGAATTTCCTTGAATCTGATTGTTCTACATCAAACTTTGCATTTCAGAGTATACAGAAATCTAGTATAGATACAACCGAAAGATACTGTAGGTCGCAATAACACAATTTGTAATCACAACAAGGTCGTGTGGTACAAGATAGGACTCTTGTGTGTTTTTGGTCAAAGTCGAAGAAGTCAAAGCTAAGGTCTGCGGACTTACTTTTGATCGCCACAACTAAATTACACCATACAAAATAGAACGAGGCTGAATGACTATTATGCTTGCGTAATCCCTACGCACGCAAGGAGTGTCAATATCCGGGTCCGCAAGAAATTGCCGGTCTCAGGTGTAAACGAAGGACACTGTGTATTGGACCAGGGGTACTAGAACAGGATTCTCTTTCAGATCTCTATTCAACAGATCCGTTGCAATCTCAATGGAGCTGCCGGTCTCCACCATGTTTGCAATTGCAGTCTCGGCAATAGATCCAGGTTCAATATTTGGTTTGCGACCTTGGCCATTTCTCACTGCTGGGCCATAGACAACGCCAGATTCAAAACACTTCATAATGGCTTCTAGGACGTTTTAAGTCTTTCCTAATCTTGGACTGGACTCCAGTTGTGCCCTTCCAGAGTCTCCTTGCAGGAGCACCATACACATGAACGAACAGATATGCGATTGCCTACCTCTTTGATTCCAACCTGTTCACGCAGAGATTGGAGTTTTCGATTAGGCCTTATGGCGGAAGGTCTTCCAAAAGAACCTGCTCAAAGTTAGGCTCCAATTCATCATCGTGTGGTGGTTCTTCATAGTTGATTTCTTGGGTATTTGGTGGTAGTTCCTTGTTGCACGGCAGTTCATCGTCAATGGTGGTGGTGGGGACTTTTGGAGCAGCAGATTTCATAGTCTTTTCCACCTGCTGTGTAGACTGTAGCCCCTTTCTCTTTGCTTTTGTACGCTTTGCAATCAACTTTCTTTTTCTTATGGGCATGCTGACAATTGATGATGAAAATGACGAGGATGATGATATCAAAGGCGGAAAAGGAAAGTTCAGCAGTTCTTGGAGGGAAGGTAGAAAAGCAAGTTTTGCGCAGACCCGGTACTTAGTATGATGTGTATGTACAATGGACTGGAAAATATTTAAAGGGCGAAACAATTTGCACGTTTGCGCGCATGTCGTGCATACAGACACGGAGGTAATCAACCTTGGGGCTCTAAAGGCTTTTGCTGTAGTGCCTGATCCAGAAAACTGAATTGACCACAGTCTCCACAAATATATTTAGGAACCTTTTGTAAAGGGAATTATTGGCATAGCTGCTTTTCCCCAGGAAGAGTTAGAGCCCCAGTAAAAAGGTGTCACTATATTCCAGGTAGGTATATTCAATTTGTCTTCCGTCTCGCCGATCAAATAACAAAAAACGGAGGGGTACTAAAGTATCAGCGGCTTATATGGGGCAAACGTTGTCATAGTTGATCATGGTCTACCTACCCCACAATTTACTTCGTCCTGTTGGCATTCTCCAAGAACAACTGCAGTACGCAAATCCCATACAAATAAAATAAATACATTATCATGGTACCTCCCTTTATGCTGCATTTGACAGGACTATCTTTGTTCCATACCACCAATGGGTGTTCAAGAAGGTTTCAGAAAACAATTGAGTTGTTGATGTTTTCATCAAGCCTGCCAACATATATTGTTTGGCTTTTGATGGATTTGATTCAATTTCAAGAGCTGTTTCACTTGGCTTTGACAGTCTTTTTTGAAAAAAGGCTGTTAACACATGAGGTCTAAATCAATTTTTGGAAACTTGCCGTTGATTTGCATAGAATCCAAGTTTCTGGTAGGATGTGTCATGAATCATGCCTAGAATAGTACCTTTAAATTTTGCGCGCACCTTCGTGGCTATTCGTAGAAATTGTGCCAAATGGAAACTTCCATTTCCATCGTCAACCTCCTGGAGGCTCGTTGGCATCAACAAAACATTGTTGTGCAAGAATTTTTTGAATATTCTCGTTCATTATGTATTGAACAAGCCCAAAATCGAAAAATCTTTGCACAACAAAAGATCGCACCATTGCAATCTACCAAAAATGGCTGATGGATGGTGAGCTTTGACAGACTTGCGTCCATCGTCCGCCCAGAGGAAATGGATGCAGAGCTAAGGATATCTTTGTATTATTCATATCTATCTGAGCGCATTGGTTTCTTTGGTCTCCAAAATGCCCACTGAAGCACACAAACACTTTCTTGACAGTTGTATTCAGAAGGTTTTTGAACTCTTTAGGAAGTGGAAAGGAAAAAGGCTTGAACCATTCTGCGGAGATTGCTTCTCTCGTTATCGCAAAGGCCTTGCCACCATCTTATGGTTGCTATCATGGTCCGTGCAAAACAATTTTCTACAGAGTCCATCAAGTGGCAGAACTTGTCAAAAACAGATGAATTGCATGGCATGGGTCCCACGAGAAAAGAGAACTGAATTAGCAGCTATGGCAAGCTCCCTTTTCAATTTTTATATCGCCTTAATCATACTACAATCAACCATGGTTCGTCCACCTGGTTCTGCAGGGCGGTCCTTTGGGGTCCATAATGGGCTCCACATGCAAAGAAAGTCTTTCTCCGAATGGTGGTAGGCTCTATTGGTGTCTATACTATGTTGGGGCCTTGCTGAGTTGCTTCATGTACTTTGGTCGCAGAGAGACTTGGATTTTCATTTTTTTATCCTTTCGGTCTGCCATCGTTCGGCAGGTCCCAAAGGCCGCTCATGGCTGCCATGGTAAGGGACAGCCACTCAACAATGTACCAACCAGTCTCACACATTGATCCTTGTGGTTCGAAGAGTATGCGACTTAGTCATTGATTTGGCCTGAATCAAGCGCACGGTGGCCTGAATGGGTCAGAATTCACGCAAGCTTTGCCCCAAACCAGTATTTGTCGAATGGTGGACCTAATTACTCTGCATTTCTTTATTCTAACATACATTGGTTCTCTATGGGTACATGTAACAACGACAGGTTGGTTGAATTGGGAGTTTTCTAGGTAGAAGGGATCAAACTGCATACATTTGACCTGGATGATCAAATGGGCCTACAGTCCAAAAGTTGTTGAGAATCTTTCCGAGGGCCCCGTGCCCGTACCCAGACAAGATCAGACCACCATCAAAGTTGTTATTATACCTATAGGGATCAGGATTTGGCGATGGTATGGAGTGCTACGATGGAAAAGAGATGTTCGGCAACTGTTTTCTTTTGACTTCATTCCAACATTTCAGATGATTTGGTGGAAATGCCTCAATCTTATGTTGGAAAGTGTATTAGATACTTAGATTGGACTATAGTCAGATTAAGGTAGCCGGGTAGGCGAAGCGGTTCGATTTCGTAATACCTTATATTTGACATGGTAAGGTTATGGGATCGAGTCCTCGGTTCACATTGCCCTTGTCGATCTTGGAAATGAATGCCAACTGTCTGCATCAACAGGATATAGATGGACGTGTGAGGGTTTCGACACCAGAAATGGGTGTGCGAGGCCAAAGGGCTATATCTAAGTATCGAATAAGGGAGGATGTTGGAACGTGTATTAGATACTTAGATTGGACTAGTCAGATAAAGGTAGCCTGGTATAGGCGCAGCGGTTCGATTCCATAATACCTTATATTTGACACTTATACGAAATATTGTAATTCAAAGTGCATACATCACTAATCTGTATACATTGAGCAAATAGTACACATTCAAAAACAAGATATGTAATCACAACAAGGTCGTTTGTACGGTTTGAGGCTTGCCTCTTGGTTACTATTTTTTAATCGCACGAGTCATTATTGCCGATAGACTGACTGACTCAATCGAATGCAGGTTTTGTACCACGTTAACGCATTTTGTACGGCGGGCAGTCTGATCGTGCGTGAAGTGGACTGTACCAGTATTCTTCGAGAGAAGATACCTCGCGCCATATAAATCTCACTCTTGCAAGTTGATTCCGCCTATAAGAAGCAAAACTGTTTCGAACCGTGACACAGGACTTTTTGACACCGTCGAAACAACCAAAACTCCCATCTAAAGTACCAGAAAGATCTTTGTGCGATTCGTATACGCAGCACTTATTATCTCCAAGCAAGGCCATATCAGGTAACATCTCTGCTGTCGCTATGCAGGAACTACTCTCTCCTGCAAAAGAGATCGATGATGAGATATCTGTTTCTCGGATGCTAAGGAGAATGAAGAGGCGTCTTCTGCTCGGCTCTTCCTATCCTGGGTTGGAGACCCCTCCGGCCACCACAGCAAGAGCGGTGAGAACCAGTGTCAACGAGCGTCACAGGTCAACTATGAAAGAACTGTCATCGTTGGAGCCTCCAGTTTCTCCTCGAAGTGAAGACAGTGAGGGCATCAGTAAGGATCTGTCTACCCGAAGTGATCCTGGCCCAGATGCTGTGTTGATCCGAGACGGCGTTCGGAAGCTTCGGAAAATGAAAAGACGTCTATTCTTGGAACAGCTGGCCTGTGATACAGCAGCTTCTCAAAACGTAGCTACTCGATGTCTCTCTGGACCAGCTGCCATATCTCCGATGAAAAACGACATGTTTGCTGATGGAATCCATCGTCAACTCCAAGTGGTTACTGACATCATGGCCAATGCTATGGAAACAAACTCCGAATTGTCTAGCCCAAACCTATCCTCCACAAGTCTTCGTCGTATCAAACGTCGATTGTTCCTAAACCACCTCGATTGCTCAGATCTTGAGAATAGCAGCAGGATGCTCATCGATGATGACAGTGAAATACATCAGAAGGCAGGCTCCTCATCTCTGGATGAGGCAAAAGCGTTCATCAACGGTGGAGACATGCTCAGCTCTTGGTCGGATAAAGTCGAACATGACCGCACTTTAAGAGGCCTCCCGCCAAAAAAAGCTGTGCCTTTCATACCCTCAATCAGCCTCGAGATTGAACAACCACAAAAGGATGAAGGCGGATGGAGGTCCACAAGCTACGGTATTGGATAAGCTTTCTTCCAATCTTGAATTCATTTCATTGAATGACTGATTACTGCACAGCCTACTATCAGGCTCCAACCAAAGTCTATGCTTTCGGACAATATCATGAAAAGATGATGACCGAGAGAGCAGCAGTTTCGTGATATACATCAGCCAGCGAATATCCTTCCGTGCATTCGACCTCTCAGGATACGTTCTATTCATGCTAATTTGTTAAATTTGATTATAATACGAATTAGGTAAGAACAAATTTGGCTCCTCCCAATACATTTCACAACAGTGAAGGCAGCGCATTCCCCGTACCTGCATCGCCTCGGCGTTGTTCTTCGTGCCACATAGTATTTGAAAAGCTACGTTCTCAAAAGTGCAGTATATCTATGGTCATTGTGATCCGGTATGAACCGTATACTGGGCGAGAGTAGTTACCTTGACTTTGTGGTATTCGCTGTTGAACCTTCAATCAAATACCATATGCTGGGTGAGACTCTTTGCCTTAACTCTGTTGTGCTCGTATTCTGGGCGAGAGGGTTTGCTTTGACTTTGTGGTGTTCGCCGGTGATATTCAATCGCAGCCAAATAATCCCAAACTTTGGAAAGCACAACAGGGGCTCGCTGCGATTTCTGATAATTGTACGGCCTTTCGCTCAGTCTTCTTGGGATCTTTCTTCATACATTTTTAGATCACTGTAGTCTTCAGCCATTTCCATGCAATCTCGGAAACCTCCTTTCAATTCATTTGGGAGAAATTGCTCGTATCCATCCATTAAATAGTCCCGAAGTTTGTCTTCTGAGATGAATTGAAATCTCTTGACATATTCTGGGGATAGAAGTTCCTTCATCTGCTTCCAAGAGTTATCAAATCGTTTAGTGGCTCCAACGACTAGAATCAATCTTACTTTTGTAGGTACCAGCTTCCCCTGAATTGCCTTTGCGAACAGTGATATGCTTTCTTCGTTATGATTCCTTCCATCAATGAATCCTTTCGTGTTGAGAACCATGGCTACACCATTGCGACAGTTGTCTTCTGTTCGACTCATATCGTTAAAAACATAACATATGTTGTCCACCAGCCGTTGATTTCTCGCTTCGGATGGCATGAATCTTGATTGCCTGTAATATAAAACTTCAGATTTGTTGTCTTTTGTCTTCAAACCCGACAATGGAAAGACGATTGTCTCTAGCAGTTGTTCCTGTAAAGAGGCTTCCATGCGCAAGTGAAGGAGACGGTTTGTGTAGTTCTCCTTTATGGCTGTGTGTGCAGCTTCAAAATCGAAGGAATGAAAGCAAGCAAATCTAAAAACCGTAGCCTCAGACAGCGTTATGCGGTAATGCTTGCAGAATTCCTTCAACCTGAACATACACTCTACTTCAGACCAGTCCTTGGACTGCTCATCATTGGATGAGTTTGCCATGCCTTTCCAATAGAAGGATTTTGGTCCACCAGATTATTGCTGCGGTCATAATAAATATTTCAAAGAATTGAAATATAAAAATATATACGTGGCAAATTGGAAAATACCATACAATGAGAATTTTGGGAGATTTGATAGTCCTTATCTTCGTTTTGAGGATTTACCCGCAATATATATATATGCCAAATGGACGCTCGTTTAGAATCTTCTGTTTGTCGACAATCTTCCAGTATTCTTGATGTTGAATAATCTGGTCGAAGCTTCCAACAAAGTGCACTGCATCGTATCAAAGCCTAAAACATTCCTGGTCGTAATAACAAGACCGCGAGCTTTTACCAGTCAAGAAGGAACAAACGAACATTCATTCCGCGATCCCAATAGTGGTGTACCTTTTAACAGGGCCATCAGGACGTGGTGATGACAAGAGGCCTATTTAGACTTCTTAGCATGGGGATAATGTACCTTTCCGTAGTATTACATTACCTTGTACATCCTATCTATCCATAAATCCTCCGAGGTAGGGTCATTGGCTGCTGCTGCCCCCTGCCTGCTCCATCGAAAAAGTAGGCATCATCACTGGTTACTGAAGAAGTCTCACTGGTGATGCCTATACCAAGATTTGATCCATTCCTATGCCGTTGAAACAACATGGCAAGACGATCAATTTGAGAGAGTCCGCCAGGCGTTCGATGATTCATTTGCGGAAACATGGATACTACCTCTCGTGTCAGATCAAGAGTTGATTCGTCGTTCAATGGTGGGAACATGGACACTCCTGCGGCCGTTCCAGGAAGATGCTTCGCCTCCTTTGCGAAATCAGAAGATACCATTCTGGTTAGCGGTGCTTTGAAAGTTTTCAAGCGACTCCAGTATTGGTTTGGCATCTCACGAGGAGAATGAAAAGGCATAGTGTCCATGGAGGACTGCTGACTGCCGCCTAGTCTTCCATTTGACGCGAGGGCCATTGGGATGACGCCAGGAGAGAAGGTTGCAAGAGACAGAGTCGTAGGCACTGCTGGTGATGTCGTAACAGACGTAGGTGAGTGATCGCGAGAATCAAGGGCAGCAGCACCTGCTATCGATCTTTCGGCTTCTTCCTTCTTGGTGATCGTAGTAGAAGCTTTAGTAGAAGTAGCTGGCACCTCCAGTCGTTGACGAAGTGCATGCTTCGCTCGCTTTCCACGAATCCGTCTTGATAGGATCAAGGCTTTGCCTTCACGTTGGCTCTTGGTTGGGTTGGTGTGGTTGATCTGGCCACACAGGTGGCGCTTGTCCTTCAAGAAGCAAGGGTGAGCGAAGATACCATTGCCAAGATTATCATAACCGTAGTAGAGTAGCTGACGCTTGAATGAGTTTATCTGCGTTTGACGTGGGAAGTACTTTTGTAGAAGTATCTCTTCAAAGAGCAGAGGTTCGTGGATCTTGAACGCGTTACCAGATTGCGTCCATGAGATAATGGACGAGAGACGATCGTTGGATTGCATCTCGGTCAAGAGCTCGTGTAGTTTGTAAGGGAATAGAGGCATGAATGGCACTAGTGAGTTAGTTTCAGTGTGTGTGTTTCGTTTTGCTTGTTTGGAAAATTATGAGTGTTAGGGAAAGCAGGACGTTAGGAATGCCGATTGCTGAATTCTCGTAGACCACGGTACTTCGTGTAGCCTCGGAGACCAACTATTTTCTCTTGGGAGCTCTTGTGAAACCGCCTCCAGTGACACAAATAACTACACAATTTAAAAAGGGGCTTCTTCACAACCAGCCAAGGTCTTATATGTACCACGAGTGGCCGTAAATTCGTTCCAGATTCTTTGAAGACAACTCTGCCGAGTTTTTCTAGTGTGCGATTATTTTACTTATTAACGAGTATTTATATGCTGGAATCGCATTATATCCGAACACTTTTAGAACGAGACATGCGAACTTTCACTGCTGGTATGCCGGAATCCGACCAAGTTTACAAAAGTCGCGCTTTGCACTGCAAGAAATCAGAAGCCAACCGCACAGCTTTTTTCGAAACTTCACGGGGTCGAATCAACCCAAGTGCGTGTTGTTCCTAATGTCGACGCTAATTGTAATCAGTTCTGCCGATGGGTCATTCGAAACTGAGAACAGAAGATAAGAAGCGAAGTTGGTCTCCGAATAAGTTTCAGAATTTGAAGTTCTGACCATGAGAGTGCCGGATCAACGTTGCGAATGTTCACTTGAAGATACACGGGGAGCGTCTCAGAAAAGCCCACGCTACCGGTAAAAGGTACCAGTCAGTACCGTAACTACGACTTCCAGTGTTTTCAAGTTCTCGCCGTTAGTAGCGGTTCAACTTGACGATAAACGAGGAGCGTCGCCCTAAGAAGGATATACGACGTAGCGTACCATGTTCTACGACAATGGTGAAGCCGACGTTTTTGACAATGGCATTGTTATTTCTGGAATCTCCGAAACCGCTCATAATATTCCCGACCCAACAAAACGACGCACAAACACTCTGGAACAAACTCACTAATGCCAGCATGCCTCTATTCCCTTATAAACTACACGAGCTCTTGACTGAGATGCAATCCAACGATCATCTCTCGTCCATTATCTCATGGATGCAATCCGGTAACGCATTCAAGATCCACGAACCTCTGCTCTTTGAAGAGATACTTCTACAAAAGTACTTCCCACGTCAAACGCAGATAAACTCATTCAAGCGTCAGCTACTCTACTACGGTTTTGATAATCTTGGCAATGGTATCTTCGCTCACCCTTGCTTCTTGAAGGACAAGCGCCACCTATGTGGTCAGATCAACCACACCAACCCGACGAAGAGTCAACGTGAAGGAATGGCCCTGATCCCATCGAGACGGATTCGTGGAAAGCGAGCGAAGCATGCACTTACCCAACGACTGAAAGTACCTGTTCCTTTAATCAGTACATTGACCGCTGGGTCGAACGATGGAGATGGTGGTCGTCAATCCTCGATACACCCCACAGCGATTCATTCTGGAGTGATTCCGAATCAGTACTGGACTTTCTTGGATACTTCTTTTTCGCCGAAAATCGCATCCTTAAGGATGCTATCTTTTGATCTTCCAACCGAGGATCAGAACCTTCCTGCGCCTACAGAGCCTATGGTTGCTCCAATAAACCGGATGTCTGGACTCTCTCAAATGGATAGTCGCGCCTTTTTCGGTGATGCAATCTTCCAACTGCGGGAGCAGCCAATCTCCCTGTCTCAAGGGATTCATGAATAGTTGGTATTGGTAATCCATGATTAGGTATTACATTTGCAGAATATCATCATTGTATACTATCCTCGATGTAGCCTGCTTCTGGCGCATCACCATTTATAGTGGCATGGTTCTACAAGTGCCAAAATCTAGTCGCACGTAGGACTGAAAGGACCGACTTTATTGTAGTTACATCGACGAGCGCACTACTAAGGAAGCTTGTCCGTCATGATACATTGGACGTTATTAGCATGACCTCTTTCACACTTTTTCGAATTGGAAAACTCATCATCACACGGAAAAGTGATCCCACGAAGCAAACCGTTACGAAGTTGCAGAAGTGAAAGGTTCCTCCTAGTCCACAGGTTGGGTGGTGAAAGTGGATCTGACATTGATCCCATTTCCTGAATTGGAAGAAGTGATCCCGTGAAAATTGTTTGATCTACCCTGCTCTGCACATCTAGCCTACAAGAAGTACCATGCTTTGCGAAGTTTCGGCAGTCCGCGGTATGTATATTTCCAATGACAGTGGTTTGCCATTGATACCTGGTCCCATTTTAAAAAAAAGGGCACACACACACTGACACCTATAACACGAAAACGCTGCCATGCCTCTATTCCCTTACAAACTAAACGAGCTGTTGACCGAGATGCAATCCAACGCTCGTCTCTCGCCCATAATCTCATGGACGCACTCTGGTAACGCGTTCAAAATCCACGAACCTCTGCTCTTTGAAGAGATACTTCTACAAAAGTACTTCCCACGTCAAACGCAGATAAACTCATTCAAGCGTCAGCTACTCTACTACGGTTTTGATAATCTTGGCAATGGTATCTTCGCCCACCCCTGCTTCTTGAAGGACAAGCGCCACCTATGTGGTCAGATCAACCACACCAACCCGACCAAGAGTCAACGTGAAGGAAAGGCCTTGATCCCATCGAGACGGATCTGTGGAAAGAGAGCGAAGCATGCACTTACCCAACGACTGAAAGTATCTCGGGCCTTTACTAAAGCTAAAAATACCTCCACCAAGAAGAAACAAACCCCACAAATGATTGCATGTGATGTCTCCTCGTTCAAAACATCCACAGCGGCTCCACCTCAGTCTCTCTTAGCTGTTCCTTTAATTAGTCCATTGGTCCATTCTCGCGAGATTCAGAACCAGTACTGGAGTCGCTGGATGGAGACTCCTTGTGTGCCACTAATTGCCCCCTTCAAGATGCTTTTGCTGGATCTGCCAAAAGAGGATCAGAACCTTCCTCTGCTGTCTACAGGAGGATCGATGCTTCCGCCAATGAATCGGCTATCCGGTGGACTCTCTCAAATGGATCGTCTCGCTGTATCGCTTCCACAAAAGAAACTGGACTCTCTGGTGGAAGAACAGAGCCAGTGTTAGCGCTGCGCTTACCAATGCTGCCACTGCTGCATTTCCTGATTCTGATGATGCAATTATCTTCCAACAGCAGCAGCAGCAGCCAGTCGGCTGTTTGCTTGATTCTGGTGGGTGCTGGAACAACAAGCGGAAGTATGATAATTGCATGATGGAAATTGCCATATTCGATCATTGCTGGAGTAGTAGTCAGAGTCTTGGATCTATAGTACCACTACGATGGCATGTCTGATCGACGTCTTGGGATGCCTCTCGCCTATTAGAACACCAAACAGCAACGAGGAAAGCCAAATGAAGCCAAGTAGCACCCGTCCCTGTATCCGTTCACAGAAGAATTATAGGTAATAGGTATACAGGCAGCCCAAGATTACCTTCTTTTTGTATACTATCTGTAAGGGTCGAATGGATTGTCCTGCTTCGGTTCTTCGTCTCGCCTTTATCTCTCGATCTTGTACTGTATGTCGATGCGATGATGATTCGTTGCAATTCCAGATCATACGCATGATTGACTCATTCGATGTGTGTGACTTTCTTGTTTGCCTCTAACCGGTGTTATAAAATATACGACTTTCAAACCAAACCATCATGCGGTCTTATTTTCATCGTCCAACGTTTCTCACGCTTCGTTATTATCAACCCCAACGCCCCTATCTGAGAATTTTAGCAGATCATATCCCTTTAAACACTTCATAAAAACACCTGCAACCAATTCACAATGAGAGAGCGCCAATAACAAGCAGCACCAGCCATTTCATTCTTCCCAGTCACTGTACAAGCACCACTGTACAAGCACCGCAGTACCCATACACGGTTCGACTCCGATCGAAATTGCTAAACGCTCATATACGTATCAAGTTTGGGCGTGATTGTTTGGGAACGTGGCAAAGGAAATGAGAGTAGTCTAGGCTCTTTTCTTGATTTCTTCCCTTATATTGGACGACAAGGTGACCACTTATTCTTCTTGGTCTTATTGGTGGAATGTTTCGGAATTCTAGGCCACACATCGCACAGCCAAAGTGCCTATACCTCTAACCTATAGCCCTAGGTCAAAGAGCATATAGGCTAAGACAACAAAATTTGTAATTACAACAGGGTTGATCGATTGTATGGTACAGTCTCTGTATTGTCTTCCGACGAAGCATATATACCTATATCCTATATATACTTTCGCGGATTTTAAATTATTATGTCGGCACGATGGTTTTATTGATTCAGTCGACTCCAGCCTGTAGAGGTCCGTTTTGGCGGCACACCGACAGACCACGAAATTCGCAGTCGCTGACCAAGGATTTTCTTTATCCGTCCTTCCACGTTGGTTGGTTTGAACTGGTGAGGCCTCAAGTAGACACATTTCTTTTGCGATAGAAAACTGTCCCCGATTGCTCCCTATTACTCATAAATCACATTCAGAATGACTACTAACGGAAACGGAAACGGCTCTGCCACTGTGGGAACTGTGAAGGTCAAGCAAGGACTGGCACAGATGCTCAAGGGAGGAGTTATTGTAAGTTTTGTGCTACGATTCAAATCTTCTGTCGTATCAAATGTCCCGGTATGCCTCATGCTTCAATTCCTTCACTTCCTCTCTTTCTTTAGATGGACGTCATGAACGTCGAACAGGCAAAGATCGCTGAGGCTGCCGGTGCCGTCGCTGTCATGGCTTTGGAACGCATCCCTGCGGATATCAGAAGAGACGGAGGCGTTGCCCGCATGTCTGACCCTGCCTTGATCAAGGAAATCAAGAACGCTGTCACCATTCCAGTCATGGCCAAGGCCAGAATCGGACACTTTGTGGAAGCCCAAATTTTGGAGGCCTGCGAAGTTGATTACATTGATGAATCTGAGGTTCTCACCATGGCCGATGATGTCCACCATTTGGACAAAACTGTGTACAACGTCCCATTCGTGTGTGGATGCCGTAACCTCGGAGAGGCACTTCGTCGTATTGCTGAGGGTGCTTCCATGTTGCGAACAAAGGGTGAAGCCGGAACCGGAAACGTTGTGGAGGCCGTCCGTCACGCACGTCAAGTCCAAGGTGACATTCGTCGTCTGAGTTCCATGAGCAAGGACGAGCTCTACGTTGCCGCCAAGGAAATGCGAGCACCTTACGAGCTTGTCAAGCAAGTTGCTGAGGACGGAAAGCTTCCAGTTGTCAACTTTGCTGCCGGTGGTGTTGCCACCCCTGCAGATGCCGCTCTCATGATGCAACTCGGTGTCGACGGTGTATTCGTCGGATCTGGAATCTTCAAGTCTCACAACCCTGAGGCCAGAGCCCGCGCCATCGTCCAAGCTACAACTCACTACAAGGATCCTAAGGTTTTGATGGAAGTTTCCACTGGCTTGGGACCAGCTATGGTTGGTATCTCAGACATCAATGCCGACCCTGTCAACTTTCGTGATCGTGAGGGTGGCGAATTCACTTACAAAGGAAAGGTCCCACCGAAGAAAGATCTACACGGATACACTGAGACTCAAATGTACGGTTCATCTTGGAACAATTAAAAAAACTAGGCCTCGCGTTGCATGCAGCAGTAATCACGTCTACTGCTGTTTGTTCTATCTATCTGCTGTCTATTCCGACGACGAATCTTCTTCGTTTCAAAGGACGAGAAATGCTAAATATGTTGACTACTGATAATCTAAAATGGAATTACATGTCAAAGGATGCATTTGCAGTACTGATAAGCTGCTTCATCGCTTGAACCATCCTTTCCAACGAGAACCAACTGGTTGTACTTTCGTAGTTACCTAGTGGAGTGAATTTTCTTTTTCGAAACGTGCGTTGATGGACTTTGATATTGCAGTTTCAAGTTTCCCCCTCTCTGTGTCAGAATTATTATTTTTGATGGCTTTCGCATCAAATCGATCGACGGTTCTCATCGACCGTCCATATGGCGTCCGATCAGACACCGACAAGATACTTTTATTTTTTCATCAAACAACCATTCTAGTAGTATACCATGGAATGCAACAGCTTGATACACTGATGATCGTTGTAGTATGATTCAATTTAAAAAATTCATCAGACGCAGTCATCAGAATTCACCAGTATGGAAATGCAACAGCTTAATACATTGATGATTGTTGTAGTATGTTTTAATTTTAAAATGGTATTCTGATTCTTCAATCACCAAATATTGCTGCTTCGCAACTATATTTTAAAATAAAACTATATTGTGGTAGTACTAGCTTCTTTTACCATCAATCCTGATTTTCGAGGAGGAAAGAACAGCCACCTGCTAGCTGAGCTGAAGGCCATGGTTGTGTGTCGGAAATCATGGGACCAACACTATTTTTGTTTCGAAGGCCACCGTTTGAACTCGTTGGATTGTGGTTTCTCAACGGTGAAGCGATCATTTGGCCTCGTCGAAAATCCCAAAGAAACATCCTACGACTATTGTTCCTGTTCCGGTTGTTGCTGCTCCGCCTGCTGCTCCTGTTCCCGTTGTTCCTTTTCTATTCTAATTTTTCGATCCACATAATTGTCAATAAGATCGGTAGTATTCTTCCAACCCTCGGCCATTTCGTCTGGTAAAAATTTCTCATAGCTGGGCATCAGATATCTGAAAAGATCATCTTGTTTGGCAAAATGGATCTTCTTTTCTTCTACCGGTGAGAGTAGTGGGCTTATAGAATTCTGCCATACTTTGCTGCTCATCGTGGTCGTATCTACAAAAATGACCATTTCAATCTTGGTCGGGACAAGATGGCTTTGGATCAACTGGACCAGGCGTATCGAGTTTTCCACATCTACATTTTTCCTCGAATATCCTTTCAAATTGATCAGTAAGGATACACCATGCCGGCATTGTTGCGCAGATCGACTAAGGTCGTTCAATAAGAAACAGAGTTGTTTCAACAAGTCATCAAACGCCTCGGGGGATTTTACATATCTAGCAGGTCGGGCATATATCACCTGACTCTTCTGTTTCTTGGTTCTCATCTTTGGTAATGGGATGAGCATTCCCGTCTGGAACTGTTTCACCATGGCATCATCCATTTTGTCAAAGCTCAAGTAAGGATTAGTGTAATCCTTATTCTTGAGTGCCTTTCGTATTTCTTCGTAATCAAAATCATAAAAGCATGCAAACCTGAATATCAGCGAATCCGATGCTGGAATCTGAAAGAGCTTGCAGTATTCCCTCAGTCTCGAAAGACATTCTACTTCGGATTGTTGATCTCCAGAATATTGCGACCAATCGTCACCAGAAGCAACATCCAAAGATGATGACAATAACGGAGATGATAAGACCAGAGGTGACGACTTTCTTGCTCTTGCTGTTGTTGTTCCTGCTACAGGCGAGGAGATCACTGCCGCATGATGCCGCTGTGCTGCTCTACCAGTACTATTTCGTGAATGCAGCCCTCTTGACCTTCCTGGTGATTTTGATGAGGCCTTTCTTGGGTTGTTTGTGATTCTCTCTGATCGAAGTGTGGTCATCATTGCCAAAGGTTTCTTTTGCTATCTGTTTTTATGTTTGATGTGGTTGTTTTGTGTGAAAGACGTCTTTCAATGCCGTTTTATAAACGGCAGCGAGTAGGAAGATATGTTTCGTGTAGTTACAGTATAGCTGCAGCAGTTCCCGCTGTGTGCTGAGTGTATACTGTGCCGCAATATGCGAGGATAACTGTGCTGCAGTATGTACGATACTTGTAATCTTTCCGTCGTGGAAGCTTCCACGGGGGAGACCGCGACTGTACTATGTACTATGTAACTGCATGCCGGCATCAAATTCCCAATGCAGATAGAAGCCCAGACTCGCCAATGTGGATGGCCGGTGGGTCGAATGAGTCACTGTCATTTCGCTCGTGGAGCGAGCGTGGAGGGCGGGCTGGGTACCAGGTACCTGGTGGTACGGGCCAGGACCAGGCAGACGCGAACAACTACTGGTATAACGGCATCTGCCTGCTTCTGCTCGGATGGATCTGACATATTTTCAATATTCTGCTCTACCGGTCGGAACGATCGGATCGGATGGATCCAACACAAACACACGCACACAGACGTCAGCAACTCCCCATTCTGAGTCACACCCACGCACACCGAACCGCGTAATTCTCGTTTGTTCTTGGAAGTGCGACGAAACAAGCAATACAGTACTGTAAGTTGCAGGAGTTATTGTCAGCGTTTTGATCAATTCTCATCATTATCTTACATTTTAATACCTAGTAAGCAAAGATCATCATCAAAATCATGGGTTTGTTAGGAAGAGTACAAGCCGCAGTTACAAGAATGAGCTTTGGCCAAGAAGCCAAGCTTGCTGCAGGAACTGAATACGTCAGCATCAAGGACACTCTCATGAGCGGCGAAGAAGTCAGCATGGGAGATTACTTGGGCGACGTTTGCGTCGTTGTTAATGTTGCCTCAAAGTAAGTTTATGTTTCGTCTTGTTTCATTTCGTCTGTGCAAAGATGAAGGGGCGTTGCAAAAATACCAAACACTCTAATGCATCATTCTGCCATATTTTGTTCTGACTTCTTCTTGCAATCATTGTCATCATCATCATCGTCGTCGTCATCAAACATAATTATCAGATGAGGTTTGACCCCCCAAAATTACACACAACTTATCAAATTGATTGATGAATACGGCGACAAGGGCTTCAAGGTTCTTGCCTTTCCCTGCAATCAATTCTTACAACAGGAACCTGGTGGTGAGGCAGAAATCAAGGCCACCATTGAAAAGTTCGGTGGACTTCGGGACCGTTTGGTATTGTTCTCCAAGGCGGATGTCAATGGGGCTAATGCCAGGCCTGTATTTACCTATCTAAAGGAAGCGCTTCCCTTCAAGGATGGAACCACCAATGTTTTGTGGAACTTTGGAAAATTCTTGGTGGATCATGAGGGAAAACCAATCAAGCGATTTGGATCCAAGACGGAACCCATGTCCATGAAGGCTGATATCGAGGCCTTGCTTGCGAAACGAAATGGTGAAACCACCAGTCACGTATTTGTGCAAGAAGATTAGACTTCTTGATGGCATTATTACAGTGGAGCAATTCTGAATGATTCCTCTCTGGCCAAAGGACGACGCTACAAAATCTTGAATTTTGTTTTATGAATGACAATCCTGCAGTTGGAATGTGAGGACTGTTGTAACTATACTATATGGTTCTGATTCAAACTGCAGGATTTGAAAAATGAGAGGTTGTATGTTTGGAAGACTCTCGAGTTTTTGTGTGTAATTTGGACTCGGGAGATGCATCCATTCATGACAACCTTTTGGAAATGAAACCTCAAGTTTTTGTGGCAAGTGTCTTTTTGCTTCAGACAAATAATATTTCAGGAAGAGGTCGAAAAACTAGTAGTAACCAATTTTATAATGTAACTGAAAATGTATAATGTTTGGCATGAGAAAAGAACAAACTGAAGTTCCACCTTAGTACCAGGTGCTTATTACCTTTCAAAGACAGTAGTTATTCATCATGCCTACACTTTAGATTTGGATCTGAACCTATGTCCCCCCTTGCATCTGTGATGTTGCAGTCGGTGATTCTTCCAATGATTATCTGTCTGGTTGGATACTGTGGCATGCGATTGCTACCGTCCTGTCAACAAGTCACAAGATTGTGTATCCTCGCATAATGAGTTGGATGGAAGATGATTTGGCCTAGTGCAGCCAATTCACGTTCTACTGTATTTGTTTTCATTCAAGTGTCTATTTTTATCATTCTATCATCTTTTGGATTTTGTAGCATCAATGATATGCAACAGCATAATATATATATATATATATATATATATATATATATATGCATATATAGGTACTCCCCACCCTACAATTTTTTCTCTCGAAGAAACTACTACTGCCAATTCAGTAGATGATTCAACGCTTCTTGTTGTTCTTGTTGTTGCAGCCCACCATGCCCATTCCCTCCTCCACCACGCAAATAGTTTTGCAAGGCAAACTGCGATAATGGAGATTGCTGAAAGAAAGAGGAAGCTTGTTGCTGTTGCTGCTGCGATTGTTGCTGCTGCGATTGTTGTTGCTGCATTTGTTGTAAGAGTGCCAATCGCAACTGATGTTCTAGCGAACTAGTTGCAGTTGACATGGATGCTGCTGCTGAGTTGTGGTTATAATTGTTGCTGGCCGCTGCTGTTGCCATGGCCAAAGAAGTAAATGGATTGAATGATGATGATTGCTGCTGCAGTTGACTGTTTACTAATGCCTGCTGCAGATTGGATGATTGCATTGCTGCCGTTGTCGATGATAATGTTGTAGCTTGCTGTTGCTGGTAGCTATTATCGCTGCTAACTGGAGGAGAGGATCGTTCCGAGGTTGTGGAGGATCGTGAGCCAAAGCCATACTCTTTCAGCTTGTTCACAATCTCAGATTTCTTCTGTTCCATCTTGTTCAGCTCCAACTGGAGAAACATGCCCTTTTCAGATAAGGAATATGTTGACAGTCGCCTCACCAACATATCCTGATACTCATCGGAAGTCATATTCTGCTCTGAAGAGTGGTCCGGATCGGAGGTTGCCACTGTGGCAGGAGGCATGACATAAAAGTCCGGCGGTGCCTTTGGTATGGCTTGCTTCCGTTCGGAAAGCTCGGTCCTTGTAGGACGCTTCATCTTTTTACATAACTCTGTAGCATCACGCAGAAACAATTCATGATAATACGCGTTGAAATCATTCCCTTTGGTGATACGATTGAAGCCCCACCCAGTAACCTGTCGATAGAAGGAAGCCGCTTTCTGATGCTGAAAGAACTTTGGTAAAATCTCTGACTCCAGCCGTTCTTGTTGTTGAACCCGCCAAGCTCGACCGTGAGGGAGCCAACAAATTATGTCGTTGAATTCTGGGGTACTCAATATTATGTGAAGTTTGCCTGGAAAGTTCAGCTTTGCTGTATTCGAGGATGGCTCCGGAGGTTTAGTGACTTTGTCTTTGCTGCCTGCTGTGCCTTGGGTGCTACTTGAATCATCGCTCACTGTTGGCTTGTCTGCGTCCTGTGCAAGCCGGTTCATAGTTACTTGTGTTGTGGTGAATGGTATGCAATGAATAGTACCAGTTCTGTTTGTGTCGTGGTCTTGGCAAGGTAGTAGGAGAGTATGTGGTGGAAAGGTGCATTATTTTGCAAAAAGTGTTCCCACGAAATTGATTAGTAAGAATAAAAAGGTTCGGTATTGTGTCAGTGTAGGTCCTGCAGCGGCGGCATTGTATCACTGAAAAAAGATCATCACGAGCTGGAAATAGGGACACGATCGTTTGAACACTGCCAGTCCGACGCACCATCGAGGATCTGATTTAGCGAGTGTTAAGCGGAGAAAAAGTCTGGACATCTGGAAACGGCGCAATGTGTTCCCACCAACTGACGTCCACCTATTGCCAGCTCGATGCCAGCTGATCATCATTGAGTGGGACCTTCGTAATGATTCTTTGGACAGTTCAATGTCTGGCGAATAACAGATCATTCTGACGTAGAGCTATTTCGACAGAAAAGTCCGAAATGATTCATTCAATTTCGCACTCCTTTTGATCACTATTGCCTTTTCCCGTTTCTCCAATTCTCTCGTTGGGAAGTCAAAATGTGAAGCTACAACAGACAACAGTCAATGATGAAGATTTCCTCTTCCTGTTGGACTCCGTTTTTTACTTGTATCAATACTTGTTACACCAAGCAAGAGGAGAGGAAAAAGGCAACGGGGGAGGCAGATTGCCACGAGGAGCGCATTAAAAGTAGTAATGGTTCCGTCGAAATGTTACAAGACTGGATCGTATTGTGGAAAAACCGTTTTATGCCTACCGGTACCCAGAAGCGGTTTCTCTTCCGTGTTTCATTTTTAAGGCCGAGAGACACACCAACTACGCACTTATACAATAAAAACGGGACATGTGCGTCGCTCCGAAGAGACATCCGCTTTCGATGTAAAGCTATTTTACACTACCAAAGATTGATTATTGATCGATTGATTGATTCACTCAAAATGATGTGCACATTCTCCCACGAAAGCAACTGTTGGACTGCCATGCGATATTAAGAATATGTTTGCTCAGAAGAGAAACCATCGGCTTTCCATGTTCTACTGAGGGTTCGTGTCTTCAAAAAGGATTAATTTATATAAAAAAGGTTCGATTTTGAAAATGCGTCACTGTTGGTCCTACTACGGCACTGGTAGCCGACGGGCCCACTGGCATCGTATCATTGAAATAAGATCTTTGAGCCGGTACACGATTTCGAAATACCCTCACGACCGTGCCTGGGTCGCAATCATTTAGCGAATGTAAAGTGGAGAAAAAGTCTCACGTAAAGGAAACGGCACAATGTGTTCCCACCAACTGACGTCCGGGCGATGCCAACTGATCGTCATCAGTGGGACCTTCTTTTGGATTCTTTTGACTACTTCGATGTATGGCGAATAACCGATCAATAAATAGTTTACTGACGTGTCACTATATTTCGGCAGAAAGTTCAATTTCGCATCACATTTGATCACTGTTCCCGTTTCACGTTTCTCCCATCGAGGTAGCTGTTATCGTTCTCCACTGGGAATAGAAGTTGCTCGATACAGTACAGTACTGTAGCTACGAGACCTAGATCATGCTGTTCCTTCTCCCCCTACTACTCCACTTCCTCCTTTGACGTAGCACATGACTGGACGTCCAGCTCTGGATGCGATGGATAAAGTATACGCCCCCATTCGATCAAAGCACAGCCAATCCCCCACTTGTAGCTCCGGCAATTGGCATTCGGAACATACCACATCGTTGTTTGGTAACGAGGACGATGTTGGCCCAAAGATTTTACTTTTGAATCGTGGTCGGACCACAGTGTCATGGTCGCTAGTGGTGGTGGCATTGTCGCAGGGGCTGTCATTCATCATCAATGGCAACGGAGTAAAATTTTCGTTGCAAAGCAAGACGTCTTTGAACACTCCTTGCACGCCATGTGCAATCTTGTAGACACGAATTGCTGTTGTTTCTTCTTGTAGCGTTGTGCTTAGCATTTGCTTGTCGTAAATCCTACTCACAAGTCCTGCCGCAGCCTCCACGAAATAACGTCCAGGTTCGGCAATGATTTGATAACCTTCCGAGGCGAATGCTTGCAAATTTGGTTGTATAGCTTCGGCAATGGCGCTTGTGGTTTCGACTGTCGTTTCCTCGCCAGTAGTATTGCCGTCTACTGTAGCAGCAGTTGTTGAGTTCTCATCATGATTATGATGTGAGTCAGAGGAGTAGGAAAATCGATTCTGATCGCCCCCGAGGCCATCCCATCCAGGAAAGCCACCACCAATGTCAATCAGGGAACAGCGGTGGTGCTCAGTTATTTCAGTATTTGAATCATTTGGTCGTGCTTGCTGCTGCTCAAATGTCGAATGGATGAGGTCCAGCGCTGAACGAGTCATTTGCAATGCAAGTCGATAGGTGGCTGGATCATGACATCCTGATCCACAATGAAAGGATATTCCAATAAAGTTGGTGGGCTGAAACCCCATTTCTAATCCATGCTGCACCAAAAACCCAATCTCCTCCAAGGGTGTACCAAATTTCTCGCCCAGTGGAACGGAAGAGTGATGGTCGGGTACCAGGATCCGAAGGATTAATCCAATTCGCGCTAACGGGAACCCTTGCTGCTGACTGATTTGAAACAGCTTGACCAATTCTTCCGGACCATCCAAGGTAAGCCAGAGGGGAATGGGACAAGGCATGGATAGGTATGCATCCATGCAATTCTTCAAGTCTTGCTCGGCTCGTTGTGGATTGGCATATACCAGTCTTGGCTGCCCCTGAGGCTCCTTAGTTGTGACGTCAATGCTAGTGTCATTCCCACAAGCTTCCAACGCCAATTGAATCTCACCCCAGCTGGCGACATCAAATCCGACTGATAACTGACTATTGTTCGCTAACCACTTAACCACCATTGGGTCCGGATTGCACTTCATGGCAAAGTATGGTTTGACTTGAGGGAAGAGTTGATTCCATTTCTGTAACTTGGTCTGTACTGTCTGAAGGTCAATGCACATGAAACCGTCGTCCAAGGCATCTTCGAGTTCCTCTCGTGACAGATGGGAGGTCGTGGTGGAGCAGACCGCCTCGTTATGTTTCGTCTGATTCTGAAAAGATGATTATTCGTTAGCGTGTGTTTCTTCAGAACAAATGAATACAATTTATTTAGTCAGTCTATCCACATTATTATGTTGGATGGTACTTACGCTGGTGTCAGCATTCTTCCCGACATTAGCATTATGATCCCGATCAAGGGACGAAGCAACTTTGCTTTCAAGTTGCTCAATCTGATATCTGGCACAGTCAATCAGTCCATGAACCTCAGAAGGGAGGATTGTAACGTGTTTGTTCATAATTCTCTTATTCTATTATTATCAATGTGGAGTTGCTTTCGTGGACCAGGACTCATTTGATCTCTTCTGATATCAACATCGGTATTCTATATTACTTGTGTGTCATTGATGAATGGCCACGGCAACAGTGTGATGATATGTTGTCTACGCTAGCGAATCTGCATGCGCTTTCTCTTGTCAATCGGGGGATATATGCTGGATCAGCAATACTGTAGCGATGCCACTTACCATTTTAAGATACGCCCCTACATGGTCCCCCTCCCCAAACCTAATGACGTACCTGACAGTTTTCCAAAAACAGAGACACATCAATAATAAACGATGAGCTGTTCTTGAAACAAAAACCGTCTGCTATAATATTTCCCATTATTCATTTCAATCAGACTACATCGGCATTCAGAGCTTCAGAGATGAAGATACCATCCAATGCATTGGTTCTCGCCATTGGCGCAGCTTCATTGCTGAGTTCTGCCACTCAAGCCGCTGCATTCTTATCAGGAGGGCCAGCAAGTCATCATCCCAGGAATGTTATTATTGCTGGAACAACAACGACTTCACCACCACTTTCCAGCGAAAGATCAACCGAGACAAGAATGATTCCTTTTATGGTAGACATGATGGAGACACAAACTGCTCCGCCAATCGAGGAAACATCCATCCTGCACCAAACAACAACAAGATCGCCCAAATCAGCGTTATTGTTCGATGCTGCTTATTCTTCAAATCAGCGTCCTCAAATGTTGCTGCAAGCCACCAAAGATTGGCTCTCATCACCATCGTCATCATTTTCCTTGATACCCGAACCAGCTTTTGCCGCAGACGAAATGCCGCAACCACCCAGCAACGCCGAAGTCCAACTCTTGCGCAAAGCCTTTAGCACCTTTTATGGAGTCCCCCGTGATGCGGAAGGGGCCGAACCTCTCTTGACGGAGGTCATTCAAGCATGGGATCGTCAATCGGCAGACGAAAAGGCGGGTTTGTATCGTGTCCGAGGAGATTGTTACGCGGCTCTATTGAAAGCCGACAAGGCCATTGCCGATTATTCCACAGCCATCGAGTTACTGATAAGTCCAGCGGGGGCAAAGGCGGACCCTGCCGAACTACCAGCGTCACTGTAAGTCTCGTCTTTTTTGTCTTTTTTTCGTTTGACAAAATGGCCATCATGATATTGTGTCTTACATTCTTACTTCGTCTGTGTTCCTTATTGTGGCTGGTATTCCGAACAATCACCGTCCTTTTTCAGTCTTGGCCGGGCACGAGCCATCAGAAGTCTTTCCACCAAAGCCACCAAGGAGCAAGCAATGCAAGGAGCCAAGGACTATGAAGAAGCTCTCATCCTTTCGTCGAGAGAGGAATGGGACACCAAACAGGAATTGTTGGAAGACGGTGCTCGTACCAACCCATATGCCGCTTGGGAATACGGCATGGCTCTTCGATTGGCAGGCGATACCCAGAAAGCTAAGGATGTTCACCTTTTAGCATCCCAATATTTCGAAGATATTGCAGATCCGGCAAGGTCAGTCATTTCGCTCATGGATGCTGGCATTGACAATGCCGACTACGATCCGGAAGCTGGGGCAAAATTGATCCGATCGTCATTCAAAAAGATCAAGTTGGTAGAGGGCCGGGACATTCCCCTTCTTCAACGAGTCATTGCCAAGGAAGGAGAAAGCAGAGTCGCCTTGGCAAGTTTGTATTGGACTGGTGCAGGTGACAAGCAAGACGCCGAGTCACAACTGGGTCTGGCATGTGAGCGACTGGATCAATTAGAAGCAGATGCGATTGCCCGACAAAAGGTCAATCCTCCAGTTGTATCACCTCCAAGGCTGAAATTTAATATTGATGATATTCCAGGAGCCTTGGACATTAGCTGCAGTCGTTTGCGAAACAAGGAATACTTGAATGAAAGACTCGAGTGGCCAGCATCATTGCAACAGCGCGTAGACAAATTGTACACTCTCAAGAGCAAATAATAGAACAGTTCTAGCATATACCGGTCGTCCTAAAGCTTACTCAATCCTATACTTATTGGACTATTGAAATCTGGGCTGATAAGAATGGCCATGGGGTACCTGTACCTACCAGTATACTGGTAGACATATTCTTGCTCTGTCTGATCGATTGGGTTATGTGTTCTGGTCACATGAGTCGAATAATATCGCGCGTGCCGAGTTCACGATGGATTTTGAATATCGGTGCAAACTGAAAAATTCAAAATACTGCTCTCATCATCGCAGCTCGCCGCAACGACGCACCATCATCGTAGCATCGCATCCCGACCAACGACGATAATAAAAGCACTAGGACGACGGCATATGCTACTCACAAATGCTCATTGAAAGTCATGGACGAATCGTTATATCTACCCAATGAAGAGCACGAGGAACAGAAACCAATTTCGCGACGACAAAGACTTCATCAGGAGGAGCAGAATGACGACAATAAGAAGAGAAGAACATTACCAAGAGGAAATACTTCTGCTTTACTCCAGATGACAGTGTTTTCGGTTGGTTGTATGGTGATCACACAGAAAACACTATTTTGGTCAGCCAGTCAATCATCCCGTGGCTTATCATCATCGCTCGAAGAACAAGCGTTCACTCTACCAAAAATGCAAAGTGATTCATCACAGGAGCACGCTACAGAATCCCCTCTCGAAATATCTCAGAAATCAAAACACATGAAGCTTGTGAATCATCTTAAAAAGATACACACGCAATCAATCGAATCAAATATACAAGAATCCGCCGAACGGCATGATGTTCCGAATCTGATTGTTGAAAACAAGAAAAAGAAGACCGATCATTATCCTACTCCTCCAACGACAACAACAATAGTTGACGAACGAGATTCCGATTGTATTTTTCGCAATTCTCCACTTTATCGCTCGGTTTATGTATACCCAAGTCCATTGGATAAAGAATGGGAAGGTGAAATCCTATCGGAATATGCTAGTAGAACTGCTGATGGCCGAAATGTTTCGTGGCCTTGGCTGGAAATGGACCAACGATTAAAGGAGGAGGGCAAGGCTCAGTACGATGCCAACAATAAGGATTTCAATCAATACACTACCGAGTTGCTAGTCCGTGACATTATTACGCATCCAAACTCTTGTCTTCGAACCGACGACCCAGAATCAGCATCCTTATTTTACATCCCATACCTTCCGACAATGGAATACCACAACGGATCCCTATTTGGAGATTACAAAACTTCTCCGTTTAGTCAGGCCATGTTGGATGCGACATCTCTATATGTAAATGACAGTGACAGCCACTACAACAAGTATGATCTATGGGAGAAAACCTTTGGATTGACATCGAAATACTGGAAAAGACGGAATGGAGCGGACCATATTGTCGTCATGAGCGAGCCGTTGCATGGATTCAGTCATCCAAGAAACCGACGTGGTAACTATCATTATCTACACAGTCAGAAACAACTGAGCCCACCGATCGTCATATCCATTGAATTGAGTACCACCTTTGTGGAAATGGTAAGAATCAAAAGATTGTTATCGTGTATTTCCTGAACTGCCTTGTTCTCATTCATTGTTCTGACCACTCCTTGCTTCCCCGTTTTTCCTTTCCATTATCCACCTATTTGGCAACGTTCACGTATTCAGTATCCAAATTGCGCCCGCAAGAATATCCTGATGCCATATCCGAATATTGATGGAAAATGGTTCAATGGGGCATACAATCAACAGACAAAAGAACTGTGGGGAAACCTACAAGTACCCAACATTTCAGAGTCTCTAGCCGCACTCAAAGCTGAACGAGCAATGGCCAATTCATCCAAAGCTACCACCAACACCAACACCACCCATATCGATGAATTGTTGAGTCAACCCAGACCATTGGCACAATTTTACGGAGCTGGAAACCACGGTTCTTGTAGGCAATTGCGACAAAGGCTAGGGATGAATTACCGTTGTACAGAGTCTGGAAAGCTGGCGAATCGATTCTCTCGACAAATCAAGTATCAGCATGGGTACCGCCAGTCTACTTTCTGTCCATGTCCAGGTGGAGACTCTCCCAGTGCGAAGCGTCACTTCGATGCCTTGCACGCTGGGTGCATCCCAGTAATTCTATCTCATGACTTTGTCTGGCCCTTTACCAGCGAGTTTGACAAAAATGCATGGAGCATTTTGGATGACGATTCGGAAGATGGAATGATGAGAAAAAGGAGGCGGAATATGTATAGAGACGGCAGAAGGGCTTCCAGCATGGCTGCCTCCACGTCGCCTCTAAGCGCCTCTGATTTCGCGCTTCGGTTGAATGCATCCGAGTTTGAGGGACCAAAGTACGGCTACCAGTGCCAGGTATGGAATAATACATCCAACAGTTCAAAAATATCAAAGGATCTTCAATCCTACTTGGAGACAATATCCAGTTCTGAAATTGAAAGACTTCGAGCCGGAGCCTTGCAGGCTTCTGAATTGTACTCGTACTACAGACGACGACCAGATCTTCCCGAGAATCCTCTTCGAGAGGGAATCCTGCCCGATGGAGGTGCAGCTCATCAACTGATTCGAATGCTCAGTAGACGGGCCAATGGCAACTTGTGGCCTGCCTGTCAGAAGGAGCAGCAAGCCGAGTCGTCGTCATCTCCATCCATAGATAAAATCTCCACCTTTCAATGCTGAAAAACATTGGTACAACTTTGCTCTCGAACCATCCTGTCAGAACAGAAGATGGTTTGCGAAGAAGAAAAACACAGAATAATATCTTCAGGAAAGATTTTTGATACTGTAGAATGCTTCTTTGTTGCCTCTCCCACGTATTGGTACGAGGTATGGTATCAGTCGAGCCAAGCATCTTGCATAGCGATAAAGCAGGAAGCATTATTTGGAGCCAAATACAACCGCACTGAACCTGCCGGTGTGATGTTCACGTGTAATAAAACTGCATATTATATTTGTCTAAACGACACGACTTACACAGATTATGGACCCACCGGAACACTTTTCCAGGACGTCGAAATGGCCCTACTATTATATATATATTTTTCGGTGCGACACTGCAGACCTTATATTGTAATTTATCAACCGATGACGTGCGACAAAAGGTGGCGTCGTGTGACACTTTCGTTTCCTTCGTACTTACTTATGTCCCACTTGTGAAGTTTCGCAACCGGTATAATAATATTCCAACCGTACAGTATACCAGCATGATACGCAGTATTATATTCTTCTCATTGTGCTGCTGTCGTCGTCTTCCGTATATATCATATTACCTATTCAAAGAGTTGGAGACTCGCTTTGTATACCTACATCCTTTATTGGGCCATCTGCATCTATAGAAGCTTCTCAGATAACAGCGAAAGGTATCGTGAAGGTTCGGAAGAATTTCAGCGCTTTCAGACAAAATAAAATTCAGGAAGATATTCCGCCAATAATAAATTGCTTGGCGGACAATCAAGATAACAACAGAAGCAGCAGCAACACCAACAGCACTGCCAACATGAATAACAACTCTTCCATGAATCTTCCAATGGCAAGAGCAGAGCCAGCACCGCCCACTGCTGAAGAATATCAGGCACTCTTACATGAAGTTACTGATTTGAGAGATAAAATGGAATCGAGAGAAACCTCCTTTCGACAAGACATTGCAAGGGAACGACGACGACGAGAGCAGATGGTAAATACGCTACGGCGAGACTTCAACTTGATTTCACAGAGTGGGAATAACAGCCCTGCGGGAGGATCAGCAAGTACTCAAATGTATCATCAAAACCACAACATAATCGATGAACACGCAAACTTCAAAGCCGATGAAGAATCAACGCCGTTAACAAGTCCCAGGGCTGAGAGACCGAAATTTAGTGGTATGTCGCTCAATCCACATAGTCTGAATCCAAAGAAGAATTCATTCAAGTTCACGGCTATTGGTGACAAGAACGACAATTCTTTGGATCGAAGCAATCGAAGTGAGTCCAGTTTGGTAGTTACTGGACCTGCGGGGGATATTATTCCAGCAGGCAACGGTAGCGATGGTGATACACCGGATGGCATTGATATTCCACTCTTACCACAGGATACCTTTAGTTACTTGGCATTTTCCAAGCTCACGTCGGTTTCTCTGGCCATTGCAATCTTTGTCATCGGAGTCCAAGTATTAACGCTGACAGTTCTGGCTGTGGATATGTTTGGTGAGGGTACACCCGGAAACGTTCTTGGAATTCCTGCAGGAATCAACGAGTCGACGGCTACCATTCAAGTTGTAGCCATTTTTATCATCACTGTGGCTCAGACAGATTTGCACGATTCACTGAATACTCTTTTTGTGGGTTACCAAGGAGACGAACTGTCAGATGCCATTGGAAGACCAACTCAGAAATGGCGCTGGACAGTCTCATTATGGGTCCGTATTTCAATTACTTTGTATGCGCTCATGGTCACATTCATAATGATTTGCACCGAATCGGATACTACTCAGGTGTTGCTGGACTTTACGTCAATTGAATTCGTAACCAACCTTGACAATGTAAGTTTTTGCACTTCAAACCTGCAAATCACCATTTTTCTGCACAGGAATGTTCATTCTTGGCGATGCGTTTGGTGCATGGTGCATGTACGATTGTTGCTTCCGTCCGTTCCGCCCGTTAAACTAACCATGTTGCTCTTTGGCCATGCTGTTGGTGCTTCAGATTTTCTTCTGGTTGACGGCCTATGGGTATCTAGGGTTTGGGGCACAGGAGGATGCAAACCTTGTGCTGAATGCCAAACCATTTTCTATTGTGCTCTCAGAACGCGATGATGGAAGTACAAAGGAGAGACGCTTCAGCGTTCGATCATCAGCCACCGGGCAAAAGCGACAACGCAGATTTCCTCGATTGCTGTTCACTACGAGCCTTTTCGTTATCATGTTGATTGGATGGGGTATCATCTTCTCGTGGATCCGCGATGGAGAGTTTTTATGCCAGACTGTGTTTGTACAGTTTGCCGATCTCGCCAACCCAGACTTGGCGCCTTTCACGGGACTTTACGATATTGGATGTTCTGACCAAGTCTCGGGTTGTCGTCGAGCTAAATACGGCGAATCCGCACATGGAGACAATCATAACTTCTCGGACACGGCCAAATTTGCATTCTGGTGAGTTGTTGCAACCGTGGAAAGAAAGGAATCAATTTCTACTATGCACTGAATGCACAATTCTCATCATGTTTGTTGCATCTTTGTAAAATGACGAATAGCATCCAGAAGAATAGTTGGGGATTTGTATTCGGAAATGAAACGGAAGATGTTTTGGCTGGTAAGACAAGTCCCTGCAACTGGATTGCGCATTCAAAAAAAGTCAGTTCCAAAACACAAGATTCATACGACATTATGAGTACGGCCTCTGATCCGTGGAAAGTGCTCAATAGACGTGGAATTGACGTCCCCTTTAAAGGATACGAGTTGCGCTGTTTCGATTGCCGTCACGACCCTTTGTTTTGCGGGTCTGCGGCTGGGCGGGGGGATTGTGTTGTAAGTTTTGTTGATGATTCACTTAACGACTACGAGCACTATCTCATCAATTTTCCCCGATAAACTTTAGCGCAATCGATGTGAATGCAGAAAAGGCTGGTATGGAAGGCGGTGTGAATTCAGATCGCCATGCGAGTTGATTGAGTTCAGGGATCCAGAGCGAGATGTCATAGATGGTCGAAGGTTTGCCACGCAATACAACAGAATGTATAATGATCAAGGCGAACCAGTTGAGATATACGATCGACCAGTATACGAAGGAAGCTTCTTAGATGGCGACGATCTTGGGACTACATACCAGGTCTTTTTCAATGGTAGCGTACCTTTTGTTTTGGTTTTACATTGGGATCTGAAGTGTCTAACTTTCACATTTCACGTCTCAGGTTTTCGTTGGGTGCTAACTGCGAATTTAGGTGATCTTCTGAGAAGTCAGAAATTTCATGGATATTGGTCGGCGAAATGGAATCAATACACTGTAATATTCTACAGTGCTCAAGTAATCGTCGACAGTCCAGAAGATGCGACTTCTCCGGAAGGGTTGTTATGGTACCGCCCGCTAGTTAAGCAACGAGGTAAAGCTATTGAAGGAGTTGACTTGAAATCAATCGCACCCTTTAGGTTCCTGTGCGCCTCGTGTGACGACGATACGAACCCTTGTCTTTACAGTGGCATATGCCGGCCGGGAAACAAAACATGCGAATGCCCCAGCGGTTCATCGGGGAGACTTTGTCAAATATTACCCACTGGGAACGGGAGATGCGATCCGTACTTCAATTCTCGAGAATTTTCATATGATGGTGGCGATTGGTAAGTTTTTCTGCTTATTTTGAGTATTCTCATGGCGTTGAAGCCATAATTTCAGTCTAACAATCGACTCTAAGCTGCAAGCAAACGTGCGTTAGCACTGATGAATACGACTGTGGCCGAGATGTTGTCACCAATTCTCAAGGTGTAAAATCGATTGGATTCGTTGGCTTCGACAACTGCATGGATCCATCCATTGCTCGATCTGTTTCGGGATCGCGGACAATTTATGACATTCAAGAGAGAGGTGTGCTCAATTGCGGACTCATTTTCACTTCGACCTGGTTCTACAATTTCATGACAGACCAAGTAAGCTGTTTTCGTGAATCTTGTTTTCGAATCCTCTGGTCTTAGCTTATTTATTTTGTTCTTCTTACCCAGTGTCGAGCAATTGCGGCTGCTGTTCTTGACAACCGTAATGCAATTCAACTCTTTAACTTCACCAATGATCGCTTCACTGGCCTTCGGGACAAACGATTTGACGTCGTGTTTTGGACAGACTATACTGCCAACCGAGACGTTTATGAGGTAAGGTGGAACAGTTTTTCAGCGTTCAGTCCTGAGCATTCTAACACTCTGTTATTATTGTTCCACTTTTAGTCATCGGCAAAGTCTGGTTTCAATTACGCGACGATCCCCTACTATTTTGGGGGTTTCGTTTTCGGTGGGATCAAGCCGTTCGCCAAATGCGCTGATAATGGGGACTTCTTCACGGTGGGATGTCTTGATATGAAGATATGCCTTGTTGACGGTACATCGTGGTATGACACAGCGTCGACAGTTTTTCCTAGTGAAGTAATCGTTACATACAACGATTTTGAAGCTACAGTTGTCGGTTTGGAAAATGGCGAATGTAACATCATTGGTGGATCTCAGGTAGATGTCGAGTTGATCTCCATTCGGGCCTTTGGGTACACGGGTGATGAATCGAACTACGAGGTCGGGTCTAAGTTGTATTTCAAGTCCTTTGAAACTTGGATTACCCGACCGGATGACCGAGTATGGTCGCGATTTACCTCTTGGATATTTGAATCTCTTGTGCAAGCTGAGGAATCCAATGTCACTCAAGCGACGAGCAACTTAATGCGCAGCACCGATGTCTTTGGTGACGAGTTTAGCGGTATCTTTCAGAGAGCAGTTGCAGCCGTTGGAAACTATGGGGAGATGTGGGAGAGGAACCTCCCGTTTACAAGAAGCGGGATGAACTTGGTCAACAATGGAACAGCTCCTTCCATGGTATCATATGACTTTGGCCGTGTGTCTGACGTTGGACCAGAGCCATCTCAGAACAGTGCCATTCGAGCGATCATTGCTCGAGACTCCCTGAGATGCGGAGTCAATGGGGGTTCGTTCGGATTCGCAAATTACAATGAAAACACAAATACTTGGAGTGGGTTGGAGATTGACATGTGCCGGGGAATCGCCGCTGCCCTCTTTGATGGAGATGATAGCAAAATGGACGTCATTCAAGTGACTTCTTTCGATCGCTTCTCCAAAATCGAAAATGGAGATGTCGATATTGTTCCCGGTGTCACGCGCACGTTGGAGAGGGAAGTCAATTTCGGCGTGAACAATTACGCCTTTGACTTCAGTCCAATCTATTTCCATGATGCAATGATATTTGCCGGTGAGATGCCATTTGCAGCGTGTGCGGAGAACCAAGAGTTCTCCAATACCAACGACTTGGGTCTAAACTGTACCGACACGACAATTTGTGTTCCGAGCGGTTCCACTTGGTACAATACTGTCGTCGATAGCCTTGGGATCGACGACGAACGCCTAATATTGACTTCCAACTTTGAAGAGTCCGTGCAATATCATGTGGCTGGGTTGTGCAATGTAATTGTTGGAGAAACGGCCAAGCTGAATACTGTTTCCCTCCGAGCCGCGGGCTACTTGGTTACGGAGAACTATAAGTTTGGAACACAAAAGCTCACCAAGGAACCACTTTGTTTGATGCATCGGTCCGACGACCAACAGTTCTCGGATCTGATCAAGTGGATCGTGTTTGGTTTTTTCTATGCCGAAGAGAATGGATATACCAGCGTTAATTTCTTCGAAATGCCCCAAACCAATCTGTTTGGACCGGAGTTGACCAAAATGTGGCAAAATTCCATTAGAAGAGTTGGAAATTACGCACAGATATACGAGGGCAACATTGGCGGAGCTATTCCACGGTCGGGGATGAATTTGCGAAATGATCTTTCCAGCCCGCAGCTCTTTGCTGCTCCGGGGACTATATAAGCAACCTGAAGACCAAAGCTAGCTAGGAAGTACCGGATCGACTGTACTATCGAAACTGCATTAGCTCTATATATTTGGATCGGGGAAGAAATGAAATTTGATCTCCAAATGGATTTCTCTGAGGATCTAGATTCCAGAAGAATGCAGTAGTGATATGTATGTATGTATATTAGAGTAGGATTATAGGTTCGAATTATATCTATAGTCTTCCAGTACCGATAGTGCGTGCCTTCAACGGTACTTTGTTGGTCGAACTCGTTTGAATGGGCTCGTTTGAAAGTCCTCCGTGTTCAACATGTTGCATCTTTCGGTTGAGATTACGACGAGAAACCTCATCAAACTATCTTTGTGGATGATCTGCTTATCCAATCTCTATGCATTAAAAGCAATCATCGGAAATGAAAGTCTTCAGCACTTCCTTCCAGCATAAACTACGTAAGGAATCATCATGAGATGGTGACTCTATCATGATTGTTGCTCCCAAGAGTGGGGGGAATGCAAACTCATTTTCCCGAATGAACCGAAGCCGCTCGATTTCTTCAGCAAGGAGACATGAATAACGGCTTTGTATCCAACATAATTTTTTATTGGACTAGTGGTGACTTTCTTTTCGAAATGCCATTCGAAATGCTTGTGACACGGTGACATTGCGCTTGCGAAGCTGGGGCTCTTGCCCCGCTACTTCCAGAGGCTGCATTTCCAAGTCTTGATCATTGGAGTCTCGAATGACCAAACAAGATGCCTTGATTCGTTTCAGGGCGAAAAAGGAAGTAAATAATCCTGGAAGCGTCACTGGGAGACTCTGAAAGATGGTTGCACCGACGACGGCAAAGCAAAGAGAAATCCATAGCCACAAAAAATTCAACTGCAAGGCTGAATCACTCTGCATCGTGACCATGATTCAACTGAAGCCGCCTTCTCCTATATTATACTTCCCTTCCAGCCCTAGTTTTTTACTGTTTGCAATCCTTGTAAAACATCTGATTCGGTTCTATCAAGAAACAAATCCCGTGGAAATAAGACAATAAGGGACGCGTACGAGATGCAAAAAGAAAGAAATCAGTCGCTCACGACTTATTCTTTTTCATCTTGAAACGCAAAGCGGCGGTATGCGCTCCGTGTGTCGTTAAGTAGATATTCATGGAGAAGTCCGGACTGCAATGATCGTAGACAACCTTTCATTTTTTGAAATGCTGATCAAAGAGGGGAACATAAAGGCGGCTGTGAAGCTGCCTTTCTCTAGAGGCAAGAGGGTTAGTGTTCTTGCCGCCATTAATGTTAATGGGTTCATGGCATGGTAGTCGACCCGCATGGCACTTTCACAAGACAAAATTAAGTTCCACTACGCATTCGCTCGAACGGTCATCCCAGGATTGAACCCATCTTCATGGCCACTTCTATTGTCAATGCCAAGATCCACATGTTCAAGGAATTGGAGGAAGCAATCCCCCAACCTGGCTGGCGCAATATTTTTTTCTTGTCTCCTTCTGCGCCACAGCTGGATCCGATTGAAGTTTGCTTTTTAAACGACTAAAGAGATACTATATTCCGAAGAAGGCCAACCTGGTCTTTCCACTCTATCCTGAGTTGGTATTGAAAGTTGCCATGAGAGAGTGCACTAGGAATCAAAATGTCTCTGGTTCTACTGGAGAATATGCTTATTGTGGCTGTGCATTCTTTGGTGGATTTGACGATGACGTGTTTGATAATCTTTGTACTCCTAATAATGATGACTAACTCTATAGTCTTCATCTTCCATACTTATTGTAGATGCCTTGATGGAAGAGATCATGGTTCGGAAGTGAAAGAGCCTGACGGAGCGACACAATATTCATACGAATCATGGCCTTGCGGTCCCACCAAATAACTCAATTTCAACAGGCCTATACACGGTAATCGGTTCAATTTGTAGATTGTTGGCTGCTGCAGCCATTCCCTCTCCTGTTGAATGGCAGGGCAGCAGTAGCTCTTCTTAGTCGTTCAAGTACTGTACTTGAGCTGCTTGACGCCTTGGAACATGGATAAAAATTCAAAAATTGATATATCAATTTTAATATTGAAAAAAATCTTGACCTTATTATATTTGTTAACACCTATGGGCACTGGTGACAAAATGGACCTTTTGGATTAGCATAGAGGTTTGGATCGGATTGTGAAGGGCAGCTAGTAGCGCCTAAAAACGAGTTGCTTGCAACAGCATTGTTCTTCAGGGTTGAGCCCCATGCGCAAAGATTCTGATCAAACGAAGTTGCTTGATTGAACATCCGCCACATTCTATTTACAGAAGAAAGATCCCATGATGACAAGTCGCTATTGAAGGATGTTGCTGAGTAGAACATATACTGTATATCAGTCACAGAAGAAACATCCCATGATGACAAATTTTGATTGAAGGATGTTGCTTGGGAGAACATTCCATCCATTAAGACCACAGAAGAAACATCCCAGGATGACAAGTCTTGATCGAAGGATGGTGCTTGGGAGAACATCCAACTCATGGTTGTAACAGAAGAAACATCCCAGGATGACAAGTCTTCATTGAAAGTGGAGCGATATCTGAAGAGTGCTTCCATACTGGTTACACCTGCACCAAAACACCAGTCTCCAATCGGCCCATACGTGTTCTCAACTGTTGTCTTTTGCAATGCAGTGCCAAACCAATTGTTGACTTCTGTACTGAGTTCGCTGTTGCTTTGAAAGCATGGTTGGGATCCTGTGGGCGTTTGCGAAGGTCTGGTCGATGGGGCATCAGATGGAACCACGCTCGGTTTCGTCGATGGGATGGCAGATGCAACCATACTTGGTTTCATTGATGGCTTCGAAGATGGTTTGATGCTAGGTTGCTTTGATGGATTGGCAGATGGTGCAATGCTTGGCCCAATTGAAGGATTGGTGCTTGGCCCAATTGATGGATTGGCAGATGGACTTTCACTTGGGAGAGCTGACGGAGAGAAACTTGGTACTCTTGACGGTGCACTCGAGGGTGAAAGAGTTGGTCCGACCACTGGAGCCAATGTTGGTGATGAAGAGAGTGTACTGGAAGGTCGTAAACTTGGCGTATTGGATGGCACAGTAGTCGGGCTTACAGTTGGCGGAGGCGTTGGACCAACTACGGGAGCCAAGGTAGGTCTCATTGATGGCTGTGATGTCTGGCTTCCTGCAGTTGGCGCAGGAGTTGGACCAACTACGGGAGACAAGGTAGTTCTCAGTGATGGCTGTGGTGTTTGGCTTCTTACAGTTGGCGGTGGCGTTGGGCCAGCTAGGGGTGCCAAGGTAGGTCCCATTATTGATGGCGTGGATATGACTCTTGATGGTGAAGGGCTTGGGACTTCAGAAATTGTTCGAGTGGGACTTGAAGATGAAGTCACTACTGATGGATCCGTTGATGGAGCCGTTGATACATATTGATCTTCGATTTTGACCAATCGTACGTTGGAGAATGATTCGTCCAAACCGAACGGATCTTTCAAGTTATCATCCCCTTGTCCTTCTTTGTCCAACAATAATTCGTCTATTTGATCAAAAGTCAGACGGACAAGATCCGACCGTTCGACAGGTCCTTTCAAAGTGAGAGACAAATCTATAGAGATTCTATGAAAAAGGTTCGAATCATCTTCATTGTTACCACAGACCACGTCCGGATTGACCTGACCCGTGACAAATGCATTCAAAATCACAAAGCGGCTCCCCCCAATGGCAAGTTGTGGTTGTTCGTCGTCCGCTACCAGTCCTTGGTCACTGTTAGTTTCGCTGTTGCATCCAGCCAAGGGTGGAAGAAGCTTGTCTTGAATAGCCATCAGAAGAGTTTGCACCTGGGGGGTAGTAATGTTGCAGCCCGAGTTTATAGTGACGTCAAAGCTCATGTCAATAACCGTGTCTTCCAAGTCTGCTTCTTGTCCAGCTATGGTTTCGTTCCGGGAGATAGCGCGACACTCTTCTTCACTTGGTGGATCGTATATCTGATATACAATTTGAGTCGTAGTTTCATTCTTGTTGAGACCAAAGAAAGCACCAACTCCGGCGGCAACGAGAACCAGAATGCAACAAACCACACCAATAATGTCCCGCTTTCTTGTCTTTTTGTGCTCTTCTTGAATTGCTTCTCGTTGTGCTTGTTCGTTTGCTTCTCGTTCTGTTCTTTCAGCTTCAAGTCGCTGGTTGAGCTCATCCATGTCTTGTTGACGCTTCTTTTCCTTTTTCTCAAACTCGTGTCTCATTTGTTCAACAGCATCGTGACTATCTGAGTTACCATCCACGGCTACCGCTTCAAATAAATTAGCAGCATCCTCTGGATTGGCTTGGTTGGTAGCAATAAGTGGCGGAGACTGAATGAAGGAGCTATCGGGTCTTCCTTCTTTTTTCCGATGGCGATGGCTCATTCGGCGATCTTCAGGAACAGCTCGTGGTGAATTCGAAGATCGGTGGGACCTTCCCTCCTTTTTTCGATCAGAACCTATGATGCGATCGCTGCTCTCAGGAATCGCACCAGGCTTGGATGCCCTACTTGTCGAGCGTCGTTCCTTTCTTCGAGCATCCGAATGCCTGCTTGTTGTTTCGGAAATGGCACCTGACTTCCTAGAGCTAGGAGAATTCCCTTTCTTTCTAGCAATAGCACTACTACCCCTCCCGTGTTCCGAAACCGCACCTGGTTTGGTTGCCCTTGAACTGCTCCGTTCTTTTCTTCGATGACCAGAACTCCTGCTGTGGCTGTTGCTGCTGTTGCTGTTGCTGCTTTTGCGACTCTCTTTTACAGCACCTGGCTTGGCTGCCCTACTTGGGCTACTTCGTCTCTTGTGATCCTGCTTGTGATCTTGTTTCTTCTCTGCTGTCATTTTACCGTACCTATATAAAATGACTGTAGCAACTTCCAACTTTTGCTACATTTTGTATGGACAGGCTTTTGATGCAGGTGATGTCAGATTTCTGATCTGGCCAATTAAGAGTTCTAGCTTGCGCATTGTTACTGTCGTACACATGTACCTCCTCGTGCTACCTATAGAATAGAGCCAGAACTCATCGTTTTTGCAGATCAAGTAAGCATGATTATAATAGTGCACGTGGCACATGCATCATATGTGTGTGTTTTAAAAAAAGACAATTATATGTTGTTTTTCCTAATTGGCAGACGAACGCTGACAGCCAGTGAAGATGACGGGACCACATGGAGATTCCCGAATGGAACGGCGTGCGCGAGATCCGACGGTATTGGTACTGGAAATTATTTAGACGCTACGGCAGAGTCTTCTCGCGAACTTGGAGAAAAAATAGGGACGAAACATCATTATCTTTTTCAAGTAGACTACAGCGACGAAACGAGGACAAGTGCACTGATCATCGGTTTCCGGCTTCAAATAGTACATCTGAAGCTACCGTGATTATCCACTTGGATTTTTTGATTTTAATTGAGTTTTTGCATTCTGTTCCTAACCTCTGGTCATGACTGACTACTTCGCTAAGATGAAGGCTGCCAAGCAGTCGCCGCTGTTCGCGTGCTGACTGTGGCGGCGGATGCCAGCTCTGTCTGTGAACGCTAGGGGTCTGCTCCAAACGAATGTTTCCAGTATCTAGAAGGCTATTCTTTTCTCTTCTTAGTGTCTTTGTGGACGAAGGGTGTGACTTGCGACCCCGGCTTTTCCCTGAGATCCTTCTTGTCACTGTACGTCTAACAATCAAGAGCGCCCTAGCTGCGCAACATCTTGAACGACAAGCCAGTCATTGCGATAGAGGAGTAATATGATCAATACATGTGTGACACTAGTCTTCTTTCCTCCAAGTCTGCTAATAATTGTTCGGAGTACAGCATTTGGTTTCTGTCTTCAAGAAATGGGCGTATAGTACAGACTAAATTTATTGTACACACAAGCGTGCAGTACCAGGTACGTGTACCATAGTACCAATAGTTGTTTCCTGTCGCACATTTATTTTACTCCGTCACCGCAAGCAAAATTAATAATGATGAAAGTTCTCGTATATTGCGACGTTGCCACCGCCAACAAACACTGCAGGTGACCGACCAGTGAGAAATCAAAACACAAATGGAACGGGCATTTGATTTGATTCACATTAGAGGTTAATTGTCAATGTGCCAGCCGCATGGGAAGAAGCAAACCCGAAACGGAGACTAGTCGCTCACAGCATGCGTACAAAGTCCGATTTGGGAGTCATGGTACCGAGTTTGGATACGATCCATCATTCCGATAAATGTGATGCTGATGTCTTTAGAATGATGATATATCTGGTTTTGATTCTTGAATATCGATTTCAATCGATCGATACTACTACAGCAGGACCCCCTATCCTGTCTTTGTTTACGCAGCTTCTTCATTGGGAGCTATATTTCATGATGACATATATCCAATGATTTGTTCGTTTGTGTAGCTTGGATTAGTTGTTTACATTTGTCTTCCAAGTTCATGAAGTATCGCTTGTGTAAGAGTGAAATGGCTACTACTATATTACTTGGTTTTTACGCTTTCAGGCACTAACTCTATCAGTTCCATATGCTTGGAGATCTTCACGAAGATCTGGTATAGACGGCAAAATTTCGAAGTATTGATTAGCCACTGATGCATTGCCAAAATTTTGCTCAATCACGCCAAGGTTGTTGATCACTGCATACTGAAACAGCGGACTTTGAGTCATGCCTTGTGGATCGCATATCAATCTGTACAACTGCTTGGCTTTGAGCATTGCTGGGCAAGCTCTTGTTTTCGCCGAAAGGTGGTGCGCAAGCGCGGAATTGAAGATGAGAACCCAAGAGATGATGGATGGTATGGTTTCAGTTGGGGGAATTCGGATGCCTACTTGGTAAATCATCATGCCATTGTTAGCAGCACTTGACGCCGGCTTCACTTGATCAGCACAATCAGCAGAAGAAATCATGTGCTGGTCCAAGGAATCGCCATCACAGATTGTATGATCCCAGACTGAATCGGCGATGGTTCGTAGCAACGGCAGAGCAAGCGCAAAGGACTGGATTGCATTTGGGAAATCGTTTTCCATGAGCAGAGAAACTCCTCGATTATTTTGATCGATGATATCGCTGATGCCCATGGCGATGTTGATTACCGAGCTTTCTAGTAGTGCGATTGCTTGTTCTTGTGATTAGGTAGCTGGTAGATGCTAAAGCTAGAGCTGGTGGAATGTGTGATGATACGAAGAAAGACGTCGTCAGTTTTTGAGCTTCAGGATCAGCTGTCTTGGACGCGCATTATGAAAAGAAGATTACGAGTATTGCATGTAATTCTTCCAGATCAGAAACTGTATGATTCGCTCTACAAAAGTAATAGCTACAGAAACAATATGTAATCAATATATAAATATATAGGGTAGAAGAATCCAGATTTCTGAAGAAGATGTGAAAGAGAAGACAAGTGTTTACCTCTGTTACAAGTACCTGGTACACGTACGCCCGTGACCGACTAAATGAATTTATATGCACTTGAGCCCCGGAACAGACTTTGTGGTTGGATTAATTTTAAAACTCCCGACTAAACGAACGTTGAGACACGGGCGTACCTGGTACCTACCGGTACAGGATACGTTGACCCAAAATATATGCTGATGCTGAACGGTGTCAATTCGGGTTCATTACCTAGAGAGCCCAAAAGTATTAAAATTCTTTTTTTTAATTTTGCTGATCAGAAACTGTGGTTATAGTTTTAGTCCTATGACTACCGGTACTCTGTGCAATCTTTTAAAAAATAGAATTCAGGGATAAGATTGCCCAAAGTGCAGTCTATCATAATATTTCCAACGCTATTTTGGAAGCGGTAATATAACAATATGGCTATAAGCAAGACCTTGATTGAGCTGAATGATGCCACAGTTGCATTCCTACAATCAGGAGAAGACCTACCCAAGGCTCTCGAATCGTCGATACTTGCACTGAGCTACAATCGAACATTTCTTGAAGGGGAAACCGTGTCCAGTCAAAGCAATTCAAGTTTGGATGAATGTATGCTGCTCTCGGCTACTGGGAGCGATCCTAGTACCGCTGTCAAGAGCGGGACTTTCATCTACGACCACGCCGTCATCATTCCGACCACAATTGAGATTGACGCCACGATCGTGACCGCTATTCTCGTCTTCAATGCCGCCCTTGCTAATCATGAGCTGGCAGAGAGCAACCGCTTGTATCATGGCACTCGTGTGCGTCTGCTGACGAGAGCGAAGCATTTGTATCAGCTCGCATACATATCATGTGATTTGGAGCAGAATCCGTTGTTTCAGTTTGCTCTCATCAACAACATTGCTGTGATCGAACGAGAAATTGGAAATGTTTCTACTGCAAACGAATGTTTCGCGTATCTATTCTCCCTTCTGATTGTCTTTGTGGATCAAGGATATGACTTGCGACTCCGGCTTGTCCATGGGTTTGTTGCCAATGTACCTTTCAGCATCAAGAATGCTGCCCCAGCTGCGTAACGTCGTCTTGAACGACAAACCAGGCATTCCGAGAGAACGAGGAATCTACAGTAATCAGGCAGCGTGTATGTAGTTTCACTAGAAATAGTTATTCTGCTGATCATATTGTTGTTCGATGTACAACATTTTCTGGTGGGAACGATATACCGCCAGCATCTGCTGCTGATGTATCGATCATATGCACCGGTACGCGGGGGTATTATACCGGTATAGAGTCCTGATGAGCGATGAGGAGCGCTTTTTGGACACTTCCAAAGGCTGCGGTCGCACACCTCAGTTGAAAAGCCCTTGCAAGGGAGAAATGCCGTTATAACTCGCACTCTCAGTCGCATAGGTCGATTGATTCATTCGACCATCCATTCGGCTTCCGGACTATGCGCTGCGGGCGTTTGTTACGTACGTACAAAACATACCAAAAAGACTTGGCAAGACCGGTCGGAGGGACGGACAGAATACCAAATCCAGAAATTATTATGCGTATTGTCAGTCCAATAATGAAAACGCATTTGCAGGAGAGATATATACTGAATACTGTGGATGTAATGAAGCAAGACCTTTTGCATTGAGATAACACTAACATACGACTTTATACATAGCCACAATGTTGAAAGTGACCAGGAGAAGACAATAAAAAGAAGTTTCCGAGAAAGATTTTGACAGTTGCAACGCGAAGGTGCTGCCTTCTTTGTTATATTCAATTCACAGACTGAAACCGTCAGCCAAACAGCCATTCAGAAGTTCCGTCGTACCATAAACGTCATCGTCATCCGGAAGTTTCTTCGGTATCCGCTCCAGATCGATCTGTTGACACGAACCTTCAGCCTCGAACACAATCTCTCTTTGTAAACGGGGTCCCGGATTGATTGACAACCGACAGTCAAAAATTTCTGCAGACGATTCATTCTGAATTCAGGTGATTCAACAAGCGTCACCAGCTTCGCTGCATCAGCACCATGGAAGACTACAAGGAATTAATCGACGAACATGTTCACTACTCTCAATCCTTGGCGTCGGTCAGTCAAATTGAAAAGTTGTCTCAGAAACGAGGCAAGAACCCTGTCAACGAACGCTTCAAGGTTACACCAGATACGTATTATCCCAACACCTACATGAACCGCAATGAACTACGGCAAGAAATGAATAGCAAGTCGGTCACCTATCAAGATCTTAGGCACTTTGCTTCGGAAGATATTGGACAATTGCACGTAGAAATACTCCAATGTTTCGGCCTTCCTACGGCATCGGCCTTTCGGGAAGTATCGGCGTTTGGAATTGCCGTCTGTGGGTCCCATGCCTTTTCGACAGATGTCATGCCGCCAGTGGGGAATCCAATGTGGCTGTGCAAAATGCAGCGGGCTGGAATCTTTCCATTGACGAGTGCTTACCAACGCTTATTTGTGGGAATCTTTGACCATGTATCTACCGATAAGTCATCGCAACGAAAGGACGATTTCATCGGGCGAGTAGTCATAGATATAGCGCGACTACGGCCTGGATGTGTCTATGACATTACGTTACCTCTAAGGCAGAGCGCGCATGTGTTTGGGAGGGAACCGAGGGGTGCCATTCGGCTGAGAATACATTTGCATTGGGAGAGTGAGCGGGCAGCCGTGGCCAGCTACTTGCCCTCGTTGGATGATCCTCATCCGATTCACAGTCGATTGAACCCGAATGAGCAGCACCAAATTCATTGTTTTGATGAGCGGGCGTTTCGCAACGTCGCTCAAGTTGTTCATGGGAAAGACATGCAAGGGAAATTCAGCATGTCGGTGATGAAGGCAACTATTCGTGAATTCAACTTTTTACGCATCCATTACTTGCGTTATTTGCGAAAACGGGAGCTGTATAATCTGCGGTGGTGGATACATCCTTTCATCTCCGGCTTTGTCTTTGTGGCTTGGATGCATGCAATCTACGCCAATACTGTGCGATACGTGCCAGCCCACTTTGTGACTTTCCTGCTACTGCACCTATATAAAAACTATGTTCGCTATGCAATCCACTGTGGACATGGTTTTCTGGGGCCCAGTATCGAAGAACTCTTTCTAGCCTTGGTCTATGGGACATCGGATAATCCCAAAAAGTACATTGTACCACTAAATATGGAGCGCGAGGAACAACCGCAAGATTCGATTGCCTTGGGGGGCAAGAGCACGCCCAGCAGCAGCATGGAGTTTGATATTTTGGATAGCGACGACGACGAAAATGACTATCAGCCGAAGGACGCATCTACAAAATCACAGTCAAGTAAGGGGGCTTTGAACCTAGAAGATGACGGCGCTGCAATCATCCCCATCCGCCAAATCGCTGAACACATGCGACAAGCATTACCGGTTAGAGATTATAAATCTTCTTTGATGAAAACTTACAAGGATTGCTTCACGGGGAAAGAAGCGGTGGACTTTATGCTTACTCACGGGTACGCTCATTCTCGTCTGGATGCAGTGGCTCTCGGGAAACGATTAGCCAGCGAAACCAAACTCTTCGAACATATTACTCGAAAATATCAATTCGAAGATACATCTTATCGGTATCAGTTTGTGGAATATGACAGTCAAACCTATGTGATTACCGGACGCAAGCCGAGGGGTGAGCGTTTTTTTCGTTTGATTGGCTTTTTGAATGACGAGGATGCAGAACAAGAGAGGCACATGGAATTTCCGTTTGCATCAGAAAAAGATGATCCGCAATTTACGGTAGAAGAATCTATAGTAATTCGATCCCTCGAATCCAAAAAGGAACAAGAAAAGCTGAAGCGCCAAAAAAAGAAGCGACGCAATTCATCAGATTCGTTTGATTTTGACGTTGACGATGACGACAAGACGCTATTGGGAGGGAGTGACGCAATTTCGGATCATCTCTTTGATGGTATAGTCCCCTCGGCTAGAAGTGGGCTGACCGCAAGTTTCCGACGTGATGAGATGAACCAAGGAATAAAGCAAGTTTCGACAGAAGCAGCAACCGCCATGAAGAGTGGTTTAAAAAAGGCGCAAGTATACGCGCACAACAGACCCTTTAATCGGAACCGATTAGCAAGTAGCAAGTCATCGAGCGGGAACAGTTTCAGGATGTCTGGTTTCTTGGATGCTGGAGCGTCAGTCGATTATGAGAGCTATGGCGATGTCATCGATGTTTCCCAACGACAAATGGGCGAGGCCTTTGTCATTGAAGAAAAGAGTTTAGTAAAACCACCGCCACAAAATATCAATGAGAAGGTAGACGAAGGAAAGGGAGCTTCCTTTGCCAAGACTGTTAGTGACGCTAGACACCAAATGCATGATGTTCTTGGTCATACTTTCAACGATCGAATTTTCAAGGTCAACCCCTTCATTCATCCAAAGGAAGACGACTCAGACGATGATCGAGATCGAGATCGAGCTATCCCCCGCAAGGATTCTTCAAGTGAAAAGAAGACACCGTATCAAGCAATGACGGATGAAAACAACAAGATACTGCAAATCAAACGGTATTCTCATTCCAACCAAATGGTCAATAGGATTGGTGGTGTGGTGCAGCCAGTGGTAGAGATGTTGCAAATAGGAGTCTTCTTGGGGAGAACCATTTTCAATATTTACACCTGGCAAGATCCAATATTCTCTTTTTGGTTTGCTGTTTTGGGTCCAGTCTTGGTCGTTCTCCTTTACATTGCTCCCTATCGAATAATTTTTGGCGTGGCAGGAGCTATCTTTATGGGCCCACACAATTGGGCTTTGCGAGTGTACCGAGAGAAACAGCCAGGGTATCAACCACCAGATTTTGACAAGATTGTCCGCAAGAAGAAGGTAGACAAAGGTTTGCTCGATAGTCAAGATCAGGAATTTGCCAACTGCACAATATTCTCAAGTGCGGCTTCCGGAGGAAACTATGAGGGCCACATTGATCCCAAGAGGCTTCGGACAGTGGTGGTCCCCACAAGTGTCCTAAGATACAACCATCGATTTTATGAGTGGCCACCGGAAGCCAAATATGCGCGAGTCTACCAGTCATCGGCCAAAGAGCTAGTACGTCGGGCTCGTGGTCAGAATCATCGAGGAGGAGAAGGGACCATGAGGACCATTGGTGAAAACGATGCCGAGGGTATGTTTGAATACGAAAGTGTCGACTCATCCGAAGGCGATCATACCGATTCGTCAAGTTTGCTGAATGTTGAGATCCATCGACTATCGGCTGGACGAGTTACGCGGAGACCTCGGCGAGGGAGCATGATCGCCATCAACCCAAGACAGTTTCGGAAAAAGGTCGTGGCCTTGACCGATGACATGAAAAAGAAAGGAAAGGACAGGATCAACAAGATACATCCGTCTCGAGGAGGAGGAGGAGGAATGCCTGGTGGTGCCGAAAGCGGCAATAGCCATTCTATGAAGAATAGGATGAAGAAGAAGCTTCGTATGTGGGATTCTAACAAGAAACACAGCTGATTTGTGGACGAAGAATCTGATCCCTATTGGTAGTAATGATTATAAAATAATAATGCTAAATTGAGAGTTGAGTTTTTTTGCCGACACCTGTTTTTGTGGGATCAATCGAAATGTGCACGCCCTTAATTAGATTTATCCAGTCCAGTGAGAAAACACGAGTGTTGGATTGTCTCCACAATTTGCCGTCTCCTCTTGCAAATCCAACAGCGTGCAAATCCATACTGCCAATAGTGAAACCATGAAACCTTTTTGGAAAACATTGAAAAATTCCATCGGAGACTACAGGATCAGGATCTACGCACAATTCAAAATATTATCTGTAGAACACATTCATTCATTGTAGTTCACCATGAAATCGCTTTCCCCAACACAGGAACAGCTCTGCTTATCACTCCTAGGATGTTCTGGGACTGGTAACCACCATGCACCATCATTCACACTGTATGAACAGCAACTACAACTACAACAATCTATTCCCGGTATCTTGACTGGAGTTAGAACACAAACTGACGCGTTCCAACACAACTTTGCCATGCATCAGGAACAATCCAAAGCAGTGGATCATCTATTCTCTTCACTTTCCAAAGTCAATGAGCACAAGGATATTACAGCAGCAGGTACGATTGAAACACAAAATCTAAGTCTTTTAGACTTTAAACGAGAAGTCGAACAAAGCCACTATCCCATATACGAACTAGCACTACAACAAGATAGATCATACGTGGAAGATCCTGCATTCTGTCTAAAGTTTCTGCGGGCCAACAAGTACAACGTCCCGAAAGCAGTCAAGCAGATGATCGATTTTCTCCGCCAGAAAGCGATTTACTTTGGAGCGGACAAGCTTTCTCATGACGTTACCACAGAGGACTTGAGCACAAAGGAGCTTGAGGTACTGCTTTCTGGTCAGTATCACATTCAAGACGCAACCGATCCAAACGGTAGAGCGATTATCTACTGTTTTAATACAAAGTTTGGACAATGCAACGCGGATTCTCAGGTGAGTTAAAAAAAATGTTTCAAGTGGTACCATGAACTGATTTGGGTAATACCATCAAAGAAGAAGAAGAGATCCCACTCACGCTTATGTTCTTAATTTTCTTGCAATATCAATGAATAGATTCGAGTCAATTTCTACATCTGGTACAACATATTGACAAACTTACCAGCGGTTCAAAGCAAAGGCGTCACAGCCGTCTATTACGATCTAATGAAACCTGGAGAGAATCTCGGTTCTCTTGGCTTAAACTCAATGAGACAAGTTGTTGACTTCATGTCTTGTCTCCCAATTCACTGCTCGGAGACACATCTTTGCCTCAAAGAAGGACAGACCCAAGGAAACCTAGCGCTGCAAAATCTGTTTCTTGGCTTGCCAGTGACTTGCAAGGAAGGAGCTCATTTGCACTATGGATCCGACCTTGAGTTGCAAAGCTTGGTGGGTGTCCACGGCATTCCACAAGATACATTTCCAGTGGACGTCTTTGGAAATATTCGAGAAGGCCTGCGGAATGTATGGTTGCACAAATACATGAGCGATGCTTCGTCTCGTTACTTGCTCGAAAATCAAGGCGATGGTGAATCGTCGTCTGCAGCCACTACCAAAGCTACATCGCGCCCCGCCAACGTCGTGTGGTTCAATCAAAGCGAGATGATGTCCACTGATGGTGGTTCTAGTTCTCCTGCTTCTCTAGAGCAAAAGAGAAAGTCTGCTGTCAGCAACACTTCCAAGGATCCAAAACCCAAGCCAAAGCGCCAAAGAATCAGTGCCGACACCGCCTCGCCTTCACTGAAAAATATCTCTTTCAAGAAAGCAATCCCTGAAGATGGCCTGAATCTGGATGCAATTTGCAAAGCTTTTCTGACTGCCAATCGAACCACCGGCGAAGCCAAGGATCTTTCACGGCCAGACGCCGACAAGAACACAGCCAGGCGTGCAAATGAATCATCACCATCCACCAACAAAAAAGAAGAACCACCTACTCCTGTCCAACCCACTCCTACTGCTCCTGCGGTAGAGAAAATCGGTTCGATGGATACTATTTTCCGGGAGGTGTCGTTGTCCACCACGGAAACATCAACATCGTCACCCACCACGGAAACATCAACATCGTCACCACCAACAATACCACAAACTACTATCAATTCTATGTATTCTTCACAAGAAGTGCCACATGCTCAGTTCCCGAGCAAGTTGGATGTCTTGTTTGGAAGAGGCAAAGCCATTCAGAACCACTCTGGCAATGTCATGTTCCGCCAATTTGTGGAAAACTTTCAGGAAGAGTACAACCGAACTAGACGTATCGACCGACGTCAAGTGTCTGGGGATGTCACCCAACTGTTGATCAAGGTCAAGGGGGTTCGATTTTGGCAGATGTCTCGCTCGGGAGGATGGCAGGAAGCGAGTGTGGATGTCGCCGATTTGAAGGTCGGGCAACTCTTGCGAACCTTTCGCAAACAACATTTGCAACAGTTGGAGGAGGATCAAGAGACGAGCGAGAAAGGAGAAACGGGAGGCTCACCGAACAATACTGTATACCATGTATAACAATATCTAAGATTTTGAATATCACGATCATCATGAAGCATCATCATCTTTACAATAATCGTAGTGTAGCACTGCTGTGCCAGCCCAACATAGTCTACCACAAACTAGCTAGAATCGATTCCAATGAAATGCCTCTGAGTGATGTCCTCGTAGCAGGACCTGCACGGTACTGTACCTACTTGAAGGGCTTTTAGTCCGTTTCCGTACTACTGTATGCATGGTGTTCGTAGCGGATATACCCGTACCTATTCGCCATTCGTTCCTGGCATCAGGTGTCGATGGTTCATGGCATCAGATTCTATTTTCGTGGTTGAAGTTTCCTTGAAGTTGCGACTCATTTTCCGGTTTCTGACGTTCATGAGGATGAACCTTTTAATACCGCAAAGCTATTTGTACTGTATCGTTCGACACAAGTAAAATAAAACCGTCAATCTGAAGAACACATGATACTGTAGTGGAAGTGGGTGAGTCATTAGTTTCTCCGCTTTCTCATGGGCGGATTCTGCTGGACGACGTGCGACATACAGACTAAAAAGATTCATCCTGCTAATTCCATTTCAATTCGGAACGCATGGAAGGTATGGCCGGCGAAACGGTATTGACGAAAAGACTCGAGGTACCATGGATTTTACTTATTCCAACTTTCAAAATTATCGCCAACACAGCAATTGCAAGGGCGGGAAAACCGATGTCTCGTGTCGATCATGACACGATGTGTTTTCACTTGAAAAATAGAACACGAACTGTTGTGAGGGTGTTGTGAGGGTGGCAACATCTTTCCTTTTCTGAGAGTGTGCAATCATTCAACTGAATTGAACGTAACTTAGCACAATGGCGGAAGAAAACCCTCCTGAAGCTCCAGCAGGAGAGGAAGCAGAAGCTCCCAAAGACGTGGAATTAGTAGAAGTAGAAGAAGAAGAGATTGATCTCAGCAGAGGTGTCGCGAAGAGTAATGATTGGGATGAAGAAGACGACGAGGAAGACACTCAGATCTTGTTGGATGGAGAGGATTTGCTGCCAGACTTTCAAGATCACTTTAGTTTGCCTAAAGAATCTTGTATGGTGAGATCGAGAAAGAAGGCCAATGGAGTTCGTGTGTAGTAAGTATTATTGTCGAATATGGAAGATGACTTTTGGTTATGCGCTTGATGTGCTTGTTTTTTTCTTTCTTTCTCACCAATCCCATTCCGTCTCATTTAATCTAAATCACTCTCTCAACAGCGACCCTGGTTTTTCGCAGCAAGTCGTCATTGAAGAAACCTATGATGAAAACAATGGACTCAAGATTGAAGTCAAAAAGATGACAGACGTGACTACCGGTCATCAATTGATGAATGCCTTTTATGCCATTGTCGCCGCTCTCTTTGCTGGATTCCTCTTTGTCTTTTGTCTTCAAATACTATTGTTTGTAGTATTGGACCTCAGTATTGAGTCTGGTGCTACTAGTTTCAACAAGACGGCTGATGGAGAAGAAGATAATTCCATTCGATGGTCCACTGTCATCGGAGTGGCCTTTGCCCTCATTTCCTTCTCGCACTACTTTGCCGAAGCCTTGGTCATTGCTGGATCCTTCATCATGGATGCTTACAATGACCATCCATTGTCTAGAACTTTTATTCTCAAGGGGAACAAACATGGACATGTCATTATCGAATGGCTCTTTCTCAGTTGCTTTTTCTTGTTTCCCATTTTCGTGGGATGCGTTGGACTTTTGGCGGCCAGTGACAAGTGGTGGTATTATACTTCTCTTTCTTGGTTTATCTTGGTTATGGCCTTTTTTTGCATCTTTTGCTTTTGTGTGGTATTTTATGAGGTAAGACTTTTGATTTGATAACGTGATGATGGATGCATCATTTGGGGCATATCGTTCTCGTACTCACACAATGCCTCGCCTCTCCTTCCCCGTATTATAGGTCGGATCTTGCTACTCCTTTGTGGCCAATCGTCAGGATGCCGACTCGGACTTCATTTTGGACGTGCTCAAGAGATGCGTCTTGCTACGCCAAACGCGTCGAATGTCGGGATATGTCACTTCCAGTGGACTTGCCCGAAATGTCTTTACCAATACGGAAGCGACGGACCATACCAGGAAATCACAAATTTACAAATCCAGTCTTGAGATTCATACCCCCATTTGGACACGCTTGGTCTCGTGCATGCCTTCTTTTCTCTACACCAATCTATCCGAAAACCCAAAGACCATTCATACTATTCCAGATGTTCAAGATTATCGTCCCTTCTTGACCAAACATACTTGGTCCTTGGAACGCATCTTTTGCCGACCGGAGCCTTCCCGGTATATCAGTATTGTTAGAGGACCCGGGGCCTTGACCAAGGGACAATTGAGATCCAGTGTCATTTGTTCCCTCCTTTCCATGTTTTTCATTTGCCTGTTGGTGGCCGGATTCTTGGTATGGTTTGGATTGGGGGCCGGTCCCATTATCGTCTTTTTGCTGATTGTCTTGGCCTTGTCTTGGTCCAGTCTGCGAAATACCTACACCTTGGTCCGACTGGGCAAGGATTTGATTGAAGTCCGAGAAGCCAAGAAAACAAATTACAAAAAGGCACAAGACAAAGCCCAGAAGGAAGGAGACGAAGAAAATGGTCAAGCTGCCCCTCCTGCTGCTGCCGCTGAGTCAGAGCCATCTCGTCGAAGTACTGTGACGTTCCAAAAGACGGATCACAAGGCAAAAATATCAGAGGCTGTCTTTCATATTACGCAATTGGAACGTCATTACGAACCAACCGAAGCCCTATGCTGGATTTCGTTCATTGTGGAATTGGGTATCTTCTTTGTCTATCCAACCATTTCTCTCTTTTACATTGGAGATTCCAGTTTGGGAGGAGTCTTTGTCGTATTGTCCATCGTCTCCAATATCAGATGGTACATGAACATTGTCACTGCCATTGAAGAAACAGGAGTAAGTGTCTTTTATCGGTCTTGACGTGGAATGAAAATGATGATTTGTATATTTTGAAAGCAAACGAAAATCTAACTATTCATTCTTAATGTTATTGTTTTAGAACATGGATTTGGTGGGTGGCGATACTCCAGCGGAAACATGGGCAAACAAAGCTCGTCTCAACCAAATTGTTGGATCTATTTCCGCTAATGGCGCCTACAAGGGCTGGAGAGTCCTCATGACTTCACTCGGTTTTGCTTTTATTCTCATTTTGTTGACAACCTTTGATTCGGGAGCCATTGCAGCCGCCGCTGCGCCACTAACGTACTTGCCATATGGAGAATGGGAATATCCAGGAGCTTCTGAAGATATGCGCTATCCAACTTGTACTTTGAGTCGTCTCAAGGGAGGTTTTGCCGACCAATCGACAATGCTTGACTTTGCTTGGATGGCTGGAGCTGCCTATGTTGCGGACAATCAAACCCAAGCATCCCTTGACACTTGGTTTGAGAATAGCCCGGGAGTGATGGACTTACAACCCGTTGTCGATGAATTCCGTTCACGTGAAGATCCCAAAAACGAAATTGCCGTCAAGTTCAAGTTGATCTCGGTTCCTGGTCCTGGGGCGGGAGAAACAACTGCCATAATCATGATTCGTGGTACCGTCAATCAATTTGATATGTTGGCCGATGCGCAGCTATGGAGTGCTGCCGCGCTTATGCAGTGGCTGCGTGGAATCATTCCGATTGGAGAAATCTGGACGGAGATCTTTCCCGATTTGGTCAGTTGGATGAACGCAGTGGCGAGTACCTCCATTGAAAAGGTTGCCTTTTACAAGCTCACCACCAAGTTTGCCGAAGAACTGAAGGCAAACGGCGACTATGCACACATCCAAGTGACTGGTCACAGTTTGGGTGGTGGCCTGTCTTTGATTACTGGTGCTCAAGCCAAGATCCCTGCTGTCGGTCTGTCAGCTCCCAATGCTCGTATTTCTGGAAAGTCATACGACCCACCAATCGATTGGCATGACATTAACAAGTATGGATTCAACATTATTCCAAAGCACGATATTGTGCCCAAATTGGACGATGTCGCCGATAATTGGCAACAAATAGGATGCAATGCCGATCTCAGCAAGGCCGCTGGGTTCTGTCACTTTGGTGTTCGGTCGATATGCGAGCTGATGCACACTTGCGGTTCAGGCAATCGTCCTGTCTTTTGCGAGTGTGTGACTGCTTACGGATACGAGCCGCCAACGAGTCTAAGCGGTGATCAAGCAAGCTTCGACCAGCTGTGTCCTATGCCCGAATAAATATTGATGTCTTCAATGGTTCAGATGATATAGCTGGACAGATGTGTGTTTGTGCGATGTGTTTTAAAAAATAAATTATTAGTTTGAAGTAAACGGTTTCTGTTTACATGACACATCGTAGCATGCAGAAATATTAGTGCAAGTCAGCTTCATTCATTCTTTCAGGCTCATTTCTCATTTGGTAGAACTCATCTGGTATCATGCTTGCGACCATAACATTCCAGCATCACACGCGGTTTCCCCTACTAATGCATGTAGTAAAAAGGCATCTGTTATCACATGCTATATGGTTAATATATTCTAATCGTTCTTTGTCATATTTCTATCTCGCAATCATGCGGCTCGTGCAACATTCAGTCCGTCTCTCAAAAGAACATTGGAGAATATGTTTCTCCATTCATTCTGATACAAGACGCTGCCATTGGCGAAAGATTGACGGCGGCAAATGATTCCAAGCTGTTTGAGATAGTGTCGTACCACCTTGATGTTTCCATGTTCTAAGGCCAATTGTGCCATGTTGTTTATGGCGCTGCCAACTATCAGCACGGATTGATCATCGTGTACAGTACCTTTGTTGTCAGTTTTTCCTACGAGAACGCATGTTTCATAGAATATTTCTGCCTTCTCTAAAGACGTTGAGCTTTCATCATATAGGCCAAGCGAGTGATGTAGAAGCGCCATATTGAATAGTAGAAGGGAACAGAGAAAGCTGATCTGTTGAGAATGCTCAGAAGAACACGGTCCAACAAGGGAGACAGTCAATGGCCGGTCGCAGATGTATACGGCATCCTGCTTTTTCGCGTATCCCTCAAGTGACCTGCTCTCAGAAGGCGAGTAAGAGAAGCAGTAGCCTACCTTGGAACACTCTAGGTCCTCGTTGATATCAGCCTGTTGCTGTAAGAGCAAAATGAGTTCCTCTACAGTTTCAAGAGCCTCGGCAAAGTAGCCATATGCACTTGACACCTCGCCAATATTGAGGCTCGTAACACCAAAATTGTTCAATGCACACACTCTTTGGGTGACAGTGTATTGAGCAGGAAGTGATGCCATAATTCAGTTGGTAAGAAATAATAGAAACGAAAATTATGAGATGGGAGTGCAGCATTGATGCGGTTCAAGAACTTTGTTTTTGTGACGGTAATTTTTCCACAAATGTGAGACGGAACCGCCGCTTTTTTATTTGGTGGCGGCTTTTCCCTCGGCGTTTCCAAAACCAAGAATCACATGCGATCAGTGTCGAATTCTCAAGATCCCTTACTGTTGTCACATTTTTGTCAGATTTCCAAATTCATTCGGTATAGCAGCCAATATATACATGACAGTACAGCATGACCTCAAATGAAGCTTACACCAAGGGTTATCAGGAGCTTACGGGCAGCCGAGAAATGGTTCTGGCTTTGCTTCCCATTCTATCTGCTGTATTCGGCGTACTCGGCAGTATTGTCGTAATTACGATGGCTTTTGAATTGCATCGCTCCAAATCGCGTGGACTCCGTATCACTGCTTGATTACTGCTGTGAGTGTCTACGCAATCCTTTTTTGTATCCCAAGGATACTTCCAATTTTGTCTGGGCCTTTGGCAATGATGCCAGCTGTACAGGAATCGTATTCATGAATCAATTTTCTGCATCCGCCTTCCTTTACCAGTCTATTCTCGGGATCTACTTTGTATTAAAGACTAAATATGGACTGTATGATGACGAAGTTACAATCAAGTAGGAGCCTTTGATGCACATTGTTGCGCTTGGTTACCCGTTGGTATCAGCAGTTTCAGGTCTCTTTTTGGATGCTTTTGGGGGACGGCAGGCGGCAAATAGAAACTGTTACCAAGTATGCAGCGAGAAGGTAAATGATTTTAGAATACTTGATTCTGTGATGACAGGGGTTCTTGGGTTGTTGGGTACAGACTTGTCCGTTTGATGCAGAAGGAAACCGCATCGAGTGCAATCTGCCAGCAGTGGATTGGTTCTTTGTCCGCGCCGTGTATCTTTTTACTTTTGGATCGATTACGGATTGTGGGATCATTCTTTATCTATTTGCACAGAAGAGAATGAAAATAAAGGAGCAACTAACAAGCGCTAACCAACGGTTCTACTCTTCCGACTGGGGAGATAGTGTCTTTGATGTATCCACTCCTTTAGACTTGGTCCCTGATAAGCGCGTCAGAGAAGCTCAAATGAAAGCGAAACATAAGTAACAGTTGCGACTGGTGCGATCTCAGGCCGATTTGTACATTGGTGCTGTCGTTGTCTGCAATTTTGCCACCATGACCCTGCGCTTCATTATTGGCGCTTCAGATGGACTTCTCAAAGGAAATGCAGATTCCCCACGATTGATGATTCTTCAAGCGATTCTATTTCCACTTCAAGGTTTTGTGAACATGCTTGTGTACATGAGACCTCGATACTTCAAAAATCGCACAGACTTTTTAGCCGAGAGTTGTTGATGGGCCTTTCGTCGATGCGTCTACGGAGATCAGGTCGAACCCACCCAAAAAGTTGTAAAGGAGAAGGTAGCAACTTACACACCAGTTCAATTCCACGGGAAAGATGTCAATATCAATCAAACCATTGTATCAGAATCTGGGCAAATCATTGGCATCCAAGACGCGGAGCTTCGCAGCAAAAGTAGGTGCTCGGATGGAACATGAGAGTTCCGATGCCGCCAACCACTCGGCCACAACCGATGATCAAGTAACCGAAAGTATGCCGAGAGTCAATTTGGAAAAGAAAAAGGAAATTCATGTGTCATCGTCATCCAGCACAGTACATTAGTAGTCATGGATGGAAATTTCGTAGGAACTGAAGGCATTCGCATCAAACAATAGTAACATAATCATCGAGCCATTCTGTTCGCTTTTGATCACAACCATTTTTGCTGTAAATTATTGGGAAATAGGTTTCATCCACCTCCACACTATTGAATCGTTTGTACCTCCCATAAATGTAACTCGCATTGCCAAATGGCAATGGTGGTGTTGCTGTCGAATGATCATCCTCCACAAAGGTGACATCACCTCGCAAGAAATGCACCACAAGAGCCCGTCGATGTCGTGTATCTGATGTATTAGGACCGCTACCATGCCATGTATCTTGATGATGTAGAACCGCATGACCGGCACTAACCGGTGCTGCCTGGATGTTCTTGGTCAGTTGTGCGGGTAAATCATCAGCGTTGTTCTTTGCCGAAGCAATGGCATATGCCTTGTCGATCGCGCTCTTGTAACTCTTTTCATCGGATCCATGAAAGCTTGACATATCAGAGGATTCTTCATCGTTGCCTTCTCGCTTGTGCAAAATAGGCTGCCATTGATGAGAGCCTACCGCGTATTCCAAACAGCCATTGTTTTGGTCAGCGTCATCCAAGGCGATCCAAAGTGTTACGGAATTGTTGTCGTAGGGTGTGAATTGTTTGGATATATATGCCGAGTCCTGGTGAAAGCCTACCGTATCAATCCGACGACCTTGAGGAATATAGTCCAATTGTGTTGTAATGGGTTGTGGTGGCTTCCAGACAATGTCATCTTGTGCGATTCGAACCGAGTCCCATTGCATTACATCGGCAATGAATTTTCCCAGATTTTCGTTCAATACGACGGAAGCAATGGTTCTCGATGATTTCCAAGAGTTGCACATTTCTCGAGTGGCATCCGGTCGAGATATCCCAGCTCTCCAATGCCATTCGTCAGGATAGACATTGGTTTCAAACGTTCCGGCAAACAAATCAGGGAGAGTCTGAATCAAGACCTGGCGCATTTCATCAGAGAGAATCGGAATGAGGGTGGATAAAGAAACCTCGTCGCTGTTTTCATTGCCGCCTGTATTACTGGTGTATCCGTGAGTCTGAAGTCGTTCCTGAAGAGCTGTCATTTTGGATTCCGACTGGAGCATTTCATAAAACTCGTCCGAAAAGGCGGAAGAAACCTCTGACAATGACTTTTGCGACTCTAATGACATTTTCCTGGATGTTATATGCCATAGTTTCAATCGTTGGCCCCTTTGGAAAGGTAATAGCCTGATGAGACTACCACCACCGCGGAACATGCTAAAGGATATCAGAATCTATGACACAGCTGCGTAATATGATGCCAAAAATGCTGATGCCGAAATTGGAGATTTTCTGTAAACACACGTCACACTTCTTTTCATGCACTTTGAACCTCAGTCGCCGTTGCGGTCGGCATGCGATGCGCAGTGTGCAAACCGGCACGCTCCCTTTGGTACTTTGGCTTACCACCAATAATTTCGGATGTTGAACGCGCAGGCAGAGATTTCAGACGTTAGAAAGACAAATTTCAACAGATTTAGATTAGGTACTGTAGGCATGTGCTTCTGTCTCGAGACAACAATACAATGAAAGCAGGTGCAGACTGCTCTTATTTCACCATAATATCATTTCATCAACCACAATAAGCTAGCTCCTACACTAAGCCCTAAACAACAAACAATGATTCGTTCATCATCGTTCTTCCTGATATTACTCCTCGCGCCTCTCATCCAAGCTGACGATCAATACTATTACACATACTTTACACTTCAGGACGACGGCAATGTCACCTGCAGTGGGAACTACATTGAGTCGGCAACCTTGGAACTGGATTGCGAGAACGACTATTGTCCACTTGGGACGACCGTGACTCTAACGGGGGATGGTAAGTGAACAATTGGTAATTTGACCCCGTGAGCTGAAACGATGATTCATTCATTCATTGATTACTCATTTCATTTCTATTTTCTTCTTCATCCACTATTTCTTGGTTCAAACATTCATTCATTCACTCTATGTACCAACGTATAGTAACGGTAGGGAATAATGGCTTGCCAAGCGATTCAGCATCTATCGGATTGTCCATTTCGGGTTACTCCATTTCTAGCTGGGATGATATCAACATGTGCGAATATTTGAATGGAGGTGGTTGTCCCAATGCCGGAACCTACGGGATCGAAGATTATTCCCTCACGTTACCCGAACCCAGCGACAGTCTCAGCGCGGCTGGGAGTATGGGAATGACCATTTCGGTTGGAGCCGATATTACCTTTGACACTGGAGACACGGAGCAATGTACCTTCAAAATTGCATTGGTAAATCGAAACAATAGCTACTCCTACTCCTTGGGGTATCTAGGCATGGCGGGATTCATGATGTTTGGTGTTGCCACCACATTGGGAAGCAAACGACGAAAGGTCGCAACCATTCAACTAGATGGCGAGGAGAGAGAAGGAACGTACGATCATTTTGAATTGATGCCAAAACCACAAGGTGTCCAAGTATAAAATAAGGACAGCACTTTTGTGGCTTGACTAGCAGCGGAACACGCGCAGTCTTTGCGTCAAGCAACATAAGGGGCTAGCAGAAAATAATGCATGGGCACCTATTATAATGACGTTGCAGCTATACCATATGGTTCGACACTACATGTAAAACAAAACTTTCTCAAGTAATAAGCCTAACTGCATGGACGGAGCAACAGACATCTAATCAAAACACATCCAATTTCGATACGTCTTCTAACCGAGCACGAGAGAGTTCTCAGGATTATTGGCCTTTTCGGTATGATAGTAGTTTGCCATCTCGTCATATGCTTTTAGCAAACGATCCTGGGTGGCCACAAGCTCCGTCTTGTCGGCACCATCAGGCAAGGCAGCCACCAAATCCATAAGGCAGGCTGTACTCAAGTAGGCATTCTGCTTACGGTAGGTGGTGACTCCCCAAAGTTCATGCATGGTTTTAATGTCGTGAGGAATTCTGTATCAATTATCCATTGGGACATATTTTACAATTTGGATTCCGGTGAGTATACATTTCAGAATGTCACAGCCCAGGTATTATTAATATTCAGGAGCGTGTTCTTCTTGATTATGATGCTGACTTACCCTTGTGCCGAAGTGACACTGTATGGAAAAAAGTAGTACACCACTGGGAAACCGGCCCACAAGATACTGGAAATGCACATGCAGCAAGGCTCATGTGTGCTCAAGAAAATGCTAGATTGAGCCATTGGTCCTCGTTCGGCGGGAGGTGTCGCCTTGGACCACTGATAGATACAATGCACTTCACCATGAAAGATTGGGCAATCAGTTTCAGCATTTGTTTCACAGAACTTGCATTGAAGTTCTGGAGAGAGAATGGCGGCCCCAAAGACTTTGTTTCCTTCCTTCACTCCCTTGCGTGTTTTGGGCAAGACTTCGTCCTCAATGACTTTGTACATTTGTCGAATTTCATCTGCAGTTGGAGTCAAGACTGCCTTTTGATTGGGTTCATCGATTACAACTTTATCGTCACTCATGATGGTTCTCTTCTTATGTTGCTTTTCTTATTCCTAATGTTTGATGATGACTGCGGCTCTTGGATGTTGTACGTACTGCCGTTTCTAATTTAGTAATAAAAAGTTCTGTTTCGTCAACGGAAGATACACAAGATATGCGAAGAGAGATGAGAAAATTCTGATGGTGTCACCAAAACCCGCGCCAGTCTGGCCTTATTACTGGTCGAATGAATCAATCATTCCAACAATGCTAATATATTATATCATACTGGTATCCGCCAGAAGAAGATACTTTGTACCATACCAAATGGTACGGTAGTTTGTGCCAGAGATTGGAAAAGCTGAGAGACAGTGCTAGACCAGTTTATCTGGGCAAAAGGAGAAACAATAACGGGAATCCGTCGCTGGTCGTCTCACGCCACATGAAACGAGGATGGAGGAGCAGATACACCAATCGTCAACTCGTCATCATCGTTGAAAGAGTCAGCCAGGAGTCAGCCATTCTAGTCCAATCGGAGAGTAGAGAATGATTCAGTGCCAGCGTTGTTGTGGTACGTTGGTACAAGTACACGACCAAATCCATCGGAAGTGTCCCGCAATTTCCCGGACCTGTACTATCATTATTTTCGGGGAATCCTTGAATGAATCAATCATTCGCCAGTCATTATTCCATGGTCTTTTCTATTTTATCGCGTGTTTGTTTCTGATTTTCTATTTATCTTGCGTGTTCTAAACTTTCTGTCGAACCAATTCATTTTGTTTACGTCTCCTTTGGCAAAAATAATAATCATAATGTCTCCGTCACATCTATTGAATAATTGAATTTCACGAACACAGGAAGTGCCTCACAAGTTTTCCTCCTTTGCACGAACCTTCATCGTTGCCTCCACCACGTTTCATAATGCACTGCAATTGTACCCCAGAAACCAAAGCCAGCATGTCAAAGGGACAATCTCCAACAGCGACGGAGCCAGTCTTCGATGATGCTCTTACTTTGCTAGGTAGGGCACTTGACATTATCGATGGCAACAAGATGAATGGAAAAGAAGCGGAGACACGGATTAGCGGCAGTACTGCTCTGAATTCTGGCACTCCGTCTTCAGAGGCACCCAGTGGTCCAACGGAGTACGGCAGATAATTGACAAAGGCGGCGAAAAGTTGAGTATCTGTGATTGCAAGTCAGCCAAGAGCGATGATATTGCCTGCTGCTGCTGTTTCGGAAGCAACGATTGCAACCAACGAGTCACCAATTGCAATGATCTTTCAATCCAAACTAGTACCAAGACGCTGAGGAAGATTGTCCATTACAGTTTGGGCGCCACTCGTGTTAGTGACACATAGCAAGTTAAAAGAAATAGAGAATGCAATTCTCAATCAATCCTTCCCTGTCTTCGATTGCACTACTGTGCGACTGCTAAACAAATTCGATGTTCTCGGATCTCCAAGGCCGCCGGGGATCAACGCGGACACGGCTTTTGGGAAAGATATCATTGTTGCTCCCTCGAGATGACTTAATAAGGAAGTGTTTTTCATCGGCCCTCTAGGATTGTTGCTCCCACGAGACGAAGGTGATACAGTTTATAGCTATGAACGGCTTGGATTCAGATATAGTATTATACAAACTTGTATAATTCTATGCTTCCCCAATCTCCAGTTTCTTCATCTTGTGCGAGAGCTCATTTTGTTGCTCCAGATCAGATTGTCGATCATCAGCATCAGCATCAGTATCAGCATCGTGATGACGATCGTGCCGCTTGCGGACCCAGTACACAAACGGAACCACCCACACTATCCCGCTAATTGGGATAACAAAAAAGGCAAAGATCATTGCGCCTGTTGCTACTGTCATGTAAAGATCTGGTTTCAGTCCTTCAGCCTCCATTGCCTCTGGTGTACGAAGTCTCAAGAGTGCAAAATCTGCCTTGGATAGAAAACGTAGGCGAGGTCCCCAACCGAACATACCTTCGGAAACAAAAAGGTAGGATGGTCCATGTGAAGACCCAGCATCAAATTCGGCAAGGCCTGAAATGGCATCGTATCCAAATAAAAAGACGTGCTGTGGCCAGATTTGCCCGCCATGGGTGTGACCGCTGAGCTGAAGCCCAACTCCGTTTCGAGCTGCTTCTTGCATATTCACTGGCTGATGTTGCATCATGATCATTGGAAGCGAAAACGACAGGGGCTCATCATTCAAGATTGTCGTGCCATTTGGTCCTGGCGTGGCACGAATTGCCCGTTGAAAGTCTGGAGCTACCTGTCCGTCATGATGATACATGGCTCGGTGTCCACTCCAATCTGCCATTCCAACAAGAGCAATGGAGCATCCTTCAGTGTCTCCCTTTGTCAATATGGCATGTTCATTCTCAAGGACAGTAATAGCCTCAGCAAGTGGGGATTCTTGACGAAAGACTTGGCGGAATCCTACCAGCATGATTAAAAAACGTGTTAGACAATGATGGTGGAACAAAATCGCAGATTGCGCAAGACATACTTACCTTTAATGTCTTGTTGGTTTTCATGATTCCCAAAGCTCATATACACTCCATCACGGGCTCGCAAACTTGCCAACGGTCTCAGTTTCTGCCGAACCGCATCGTTGACAGATTGGTCGCCAATATCACCAACCAACGCGACAGCATCTGGATCGAGGGCATTGATTTGGTCAACCGCCCACTGAGCTTCCTTGGCAGCGACCATCGACCCGATATGAATGTCGGAAGCCATGGCCAGTCGATATCCGTCGCACTGATCTGGAAGTTTTGGGACTGGAATGTCGAGCTCAAGCTTGTTCGGACTGTGAGCTGCATCGTATGATAGGTATGTCCACACCCCATAGAGTGAAAGTATAAGCCATGATCTCCATTTAGCACCATGTCTCTTCGTTGTGTGGAGGTGATTTGGAGAATTGTCATCTTCAGCAAGATCATCTCCGTGACTAATGCCGTGGGTTGCAGAGTCGTCGTCTAAGGATGTGTCCATAATATCTATACCTCGATCATTCTCATAGCGTTGTCTAAACCACCAGGCTTGGGCTGCCCCCTTATTGCCCTGGATTTTGTCAACCAGAAGAAAGAGATAGCACAAGTACAAACCATCCACAGCCCATACAGCACATATCAGAATAAGCAAGCTTCCAAATCCATTGTATGTAATGATGAGATATATGCTTGGCTCATACATATCGTATGCTGCCGTTCCGGAGATAGCAGCCCCTGTACCTATTAGCACCAAGAAAGTCCAGAAAACGAGAGTAGGAACTGTTCGTTGTGGCTCCGGCGGGAACGTTGTAAAGGACTCCCAGCTGACGCTTACAAGACTGTCACTAGCAATGGTATGACATGGGGCATGAGATAAATGAGGAAGATCATTACAAGACAGTTGTTTTCGCCCAAGACTCACAGCGCATACACATACCTTTGTGAAAGAAAGGGGTCTCGACAGAGACGGAGCCAGACATATCTCAGTAGGACGTATACAATGGGCAACCCGAAGAACCAAGAGAGACCAAACGATAAACCATCATCCTTGGAAGTCAGCGAGCCTGTAAGGCCAGCTGTAGTGAACATAGCTGCTGCAATCTCGTTTCGATGACGTGCTATGGTCCTTTTCCATGAGGCATCCTTCGAGGATTCTTGAATTGGGCCATCAATGGTATCCGTGCGAGCCAATTCGTCGTCACCAGATGACATCATTTGTTTAGATGCGTTTGGGTATAATTGAAATGATGTCCTCTGAAGTTGATGTTATTATTGTCACGTTTGATTTTACGCTTCTCTTTTTTTTATAATAGTACAATATTACTATTTTGAAGGCGATGCGAGTGCCAAGCGTTGTTGTGAGATTATTGAGACGTGTCAAGTGATCCACAAGGCATCATGACATGGGAACTCAATGGAAATCTTCCCTTGAAGATGAGAATAAGACATCTCTTGGTTGATTGACTGTGATGTGGGAATAATCACAATAATAATACAATAATTGATGGCAAATAATAGTTCCGCGACTTTCGATTTGAGGCTTCCCGCACCGACGGACAGGCATGAAGGATTTCCGTGGAATAACCCGACTAGTAATGCATGTGAGATGTGAGATGTGATGAGGCTCCGCTACAGAGCTCCAGTGACTATACATACAGTACCTGCCAATGAACAACCCGACTATCACAACGCAGACGAGGCTCTGCTTCAAAATATAGAACATATGTTCAGTGGCTACCCTTATATTGCTAAGGAACAACACGACTTCTTGTAAAATAACAAAGAAGCTGGTGCTTCGGCAGCGGAAGAACAACATAGAACAGACCTCGAGTGGTAGAAAGCAAAGACTCGTTTATGGCTACAGGTTCAAGGCCGATGAAAATTTCCTTGGCTGCTCCAGCTGACGGTCTTGATTTTTTTCACCCGCCGCTCGAGCCTCCAAGAATAAGGCTCCGACCTCAGGGTAGTACCAGGTAGTACCCTCAGCCACAAGCCTCCCTCACGTTTTCCTGCTACCGGTACCTGGTACCATAGCATCGGAGTACAATTGATTGATCGATTGATTGATTGGTTAGATAATTGATACCACGAGCCGTTCACAAGTAGCAAAAACGTCAGTACATATATCATAGTGTTCATACTGTATGGAACTGTTTCTTGGGGTCTGTTTTATTTAATGATTTTCACATATCATCATATTATATATAACGATAGACAACGTTCAGAACTTTGAGATGAAACGGTTTCTTAGGATGCCTTTGATTTAACGATTTCCTCACTGGAGCTCTTGATTAAAATATATGCGACTAACATTCTATTTATTGATTCGGTATCCCGTTGCCAATCACCGATTTTCACAAGTCACAAATGAACCAAGCGCACTCTTTTGCTCTTCACAAAATTTGCCCTTTCAGTTTTTTATAGAACAACAACAACAAACTAAAGATGCCCTGCGGTAACACTTTCAGTGCTTCTGGCACACCAAACTACAAGCTATCGCCATTTCCATTGCTAACACGAAGACGCAGAACTTCAATCGAAGCGATCCAGAAGGCACTTGCCATTGTTGATGACAAAAACTTCGTCGACGGCCATAATCGCAACAGTCATGGCTACCACAATGACGATTCCAATGACCTTGGCAGTGGTCCAGTGGGGAAAGAATGAGCAACAACAACGTAAACAGCCAACTTGAAGCATTCGAACCAGGCTCCCAAATATCAGGCGTCTGCTGTGACTGTTATTCCAACCTTTTGGTACAATCTTTAATGGAATAATGATAAAATAGGGAATGCTGCTAGGAATAATAGGATGCATGATGTAGCCTTGCTTTTGGACCCACCTCCTCCTCCACACCCATCTGCTCTTGCCGCTGTTTGCAACTTTCCTCTGGAAATCTTCGAAGGCATTATGCAAACAGTTGTTTCACTGTTTCATTCCTGCCGGCATTACCGTCCTTGCTCATACATGGGTGCGTGTTTCGCGAAGTAGTAGAAGGATCCCACAAAACGAAGGAAGTTGCTCCCCACGTTTTTCTTTTATGCGCTAGCACATATGATCAGAAATCGGGACGTGTATACGTCATCGATGTCACAACTTACAAATCATCCGTTGGCTCATCATAAAATTTGCAGTTTTCAAGTTCACACATAATATTAAAATCAACTTGAAGCGACAACAAACGAAGAAGAGTAAGATGCCCTGTGGTAATAACTCTTTCAATGGCTCTAGCACAACGAACTACAGACTACCACCATTTCCATTTCTACCGCAAAGACCAAGAACTTCAATCGCTGTGGTCCAGAAGGCACTTGCCATTGTGAATAATGACTCTGCTGATGACCACAATCATTACGATGTTCATGGTTCCGGCAACAATGGTAATAGTGACAACAATGACGATTCCAATGATCTTGGTTGTGGTGGAATTAGGAAAGAATGAGCCCACGATGCAAACGGCCAGTTGATTGCGCTTGCTTGATTCATTCGAAACAGGCACCTTGATTCCAGCAGTCAGTTGTGACTGTGGCTCTATTTTGTGTTCATCTCTAAATCAAATAATTGTACACTAGGGAATGATAAGAACAATTAATTTCTAAAAAAAAACAGCGATACATGATGTAGTCTTGCTGTTGGAGCCAGCACCACACCGTCACCAGCTGTTGTCGCTGCTTGCAAATATCCTCTCATCGTCAAAATTCATTGCAGAGCACAAACTCGTTTGTTCTTGTTTCATTCCGTTGAGAAACATTTCAGATGACCCGAAGAATGAATTCCAAACAACAAATATGCGTTTGCCAAGTAGCGCTCAACGTTTCTTATATATATATCTGGAAGCACCCGATCGGAAATAATCGGAGATACATGACTGATGGATGTTAAAAATGATACATCACTATTTTAATACCGCATGCATTGTATCACAAAGTCAGAAACCGATCGGAACTTTGAACTTGTACTCTTTCGCGCCTTCTTGAATTAATTAATGGTCCTCTCACTGGAGCGCCTCAGCGAATTCGAAAATTCACTGTCTGCTAGACATTTTGTCGCACGCATTCGTATTGCTTCAATTATCCATCACCAATTTCCCAATTCCCAATCACCACAAAATTGTATGTTCCAAGTTTAAAAATCAACAACAAGCAAAATATGACCTGTGGCAACGCTTTCAATGGCTCTAGCAAACCAACTGCAGACTACCACCATTTCCATTGCTATCACGAAGACCCAGAGGAGCTTCAATCGATGTGATCCATAAGGCACTTGCCATCGTGAAGAACTCCGACGACCATAATCCCAAGATTCATGATTCCGCCAACGAAGACGACAGTTACCCCAACGACGATTCCAACGATCTTGGTGGTGGTCCAATCGAGAAATGATGAGGCTAAACAGGCAGCTTGAATCATTTGGAAGAGACGCGGGTCATTTTGATTTATTGTTTGCATCTCTAATCAAATAATGATAAACTAGGGAATGCTAGGAGCAATGATCTATAACAACGATACATCATGTAGTCTTTCTCTTGGAGCCACCAAACCATCATGGAATGTTGCAGCTTCTTGCATCTCTTTTCTATAGGTCTTGAAAACAGACAGCCGTTTCACTGTACCGCTCCCATTAGATATATCGCACATGAATACGTGTTCTGCAAAAGTCGAGAGATCCCATAGATTGCAGGAATGTGATCAGAAAACATATGTTGTCACTCTATACCAATTTTGATTTTGTCTTCACTCTATATACCAACCGGGGCAACGGAATTGTTTTGGATCACACACAAATGGAGACATGGATAAGAAGCAGAGTAGCGCGCTGCTTTTTTAAGCTCTGAACAGATTCTGTCTGTACTTGGCGCCATCATTATTACGGGAAGAAGCATGCATGTCAGCTTTCCATAGAAAGCCAAGATTTGTTGATGATTGGTCAAGAAGTAGGCCTACAGGTTTGGCGTTGTCTGTCCCAGTTGGCGGCAACATGCAGTACTGTACCAGAGCAGAGTTCTGATTGCTGATTCTCAACGGTTCTTCAGCCGTTGCGAGCTTGTGGCCGTGCTTTGGATATCCTCCCATTGCTATTTCGACTCTTTTGTCTGCCCACATTAGAACTAAGATTGACAGACCTTCTTTTCTCGGCACTGATGCGATCAGATGTTGGTCTTTGTGACTTGGTGCGAATCCGAAACGAGTCCCTCCCCTTTGCACTTTTGCGGCTGGGGGATTTCGTCTCGGATGGAGCCCTATTGCTTCCATAATTATTGCATATTTTTCGAATCGACGGCCGCTCATGGATGTTGGCATGACCGATGGAATGCCGTCGCCAGAACTTGTCGAATTCCCATTTGGTCAAAAAGGTAGGAAAATCGACCGGTGCGACATCAAACATCGACGAGCATATTACGATCCCAATGACCAAAAACATCAAGTAAACTAAAATTGAACACTACGGTTGTGTCAACTCTTCGAAATGCCGATCCCATGTGAGAGTCTGATAAAATGGAGACACATATGATTATCTAAAGTAAGACATCGTATTCCTTAAAAATTTCAGTATCGATATTTGCTTCATTGTGCCGGCACCGGAAGATATCGGTGCAACAGGGTACAATTGCGTCGACGTCTGATCAACGAATTGGTTGAGGAATGAGGTCTGAAATATGAAATTGGATTTTAAGAAGCGCTTCCTTAAACCACAAGTTTCGACTGCTTTTCATTCATTCAGCCTGACTGATTCATTCAGACCATCATGCATGGCGCGGAACGTGGTGTGAGAATCATGAGAATTCGAGAACACATTATTACTCTTGTCGAGCTTCAGAGACTATTCCTTTCTACCGGTACGGTGGTACATATGGAAACAAAAATGGAAGGGAACTAGCTCTTGGATCAGTGGTTGTGCGGAAGTGCTGTTATCTATCCGCGTACCCATACCGGGTACAGTATTGGCAATCTTCACTAATAAGCTTGTAATGTCCTTTTTATGTGTTTGTTCCTCCTTCGAGCTTCCGGGAACCAAGGAGTCGACTTCCGCCACCAAAAATCAGATGCTACACGTGCGTGTGGACCTAAAAAAGTAGATGCATGAGATGGTATATTAATTGTAACCTTATATAACGCTACCGCCATACCGGTACCGGTGTGTAAACTGATTCAGAAAAATTGCGTGGCGAAACTAGGACATACGTCTTCTTCACAAAATAAGCAAGCACAAATCCAAAGAAGGCATAAAATAGGTATTTGTCGATGTTTGAAATGGCTATCACAGATCTTATGTCAATGCGCTTTTCAAAGTCTTTTGAGCCACTCGAAATTTCACTATCATCTCCAGTAGTGAAAGGACAACGACCTCTATTTTCCTCTTTTTCTAACGACCTTGCTCAGTCGTATTCCTTCTGCGATCCCTTTGTCGATCCAGACATGGAACCTCGTCCATTGGGTCCCAGGATCGGGAGCGGCAATCGTTGCAACCATGCATCACCATGCGTGGAGCCATTGCATGTTCTGTCACTTGCATCCCTCATGATATTGGATCAATCGAATGTGGATATTAAACCGGCTTCTAGCGCCAAGCAACAAGAAGACCCCATTCAGATGTTGCACACCGTACTGGACCCTACAGTGGAACTTCCGACAACGGTGAGCTGTTCTTCAACCAAGCTACTGCTGGATTCCCAGCACGGAGAGGACCCAATGCAATGGAGGAACGGACGGAAGAAGAAGGTCGAAACTTCCAATGACCAAAGCGTTGGTCGCTTCAGACCATACCAAGATGACCTATGGGGAATTCAATTCAAGAAACTTATTGAATTCAAGCTGGAAAATGGACACAGTAGCGTTCCTCACAACTATCGTGAAGATCGTGGTCTTGCTAGATGGGTCAAGAGACAACGATACCAGTACAAGCAACTGAAGCACAATAACCCAGCTTCTACCATGACAGCTTGTCGCATTAAAGAGCTTGAAGCAATTGGCTTTGTGTGGGACTCTCGTGCTGCTGCATGGCTGGATAAGCTAAACGACCTCAAGGCTTTCAAGGAAAGAACAGGTCATTGCAACGTCCCATGCCACTATCCCGAGGATGAACAACTATCTACATGGGTCAAATGTCAAAGACGCCTATACAAGTCATATATATTTCGCGAGGCTCACGAAGGACTCCTGTCAAGCGATTCCAAATGTTGGAAAGCCTTGGCTTTGTATTTGATACTCGATCCAAGGGTGCACAGAAAAAATCCTCCTACTCATCGTGTCTCATATAAAATACCATACTTCAATGCTATCTAGATTTGCGGTTGATTCTGAAGATTGCACATGTCGAGATGAATACTGTTGCAAACAAGCTTTCTACCATTCGCATGTATAGTTAAAATCCATCTGATCAAAAGCAAAAATCTGTACAAATATGCTATCTCTCAGTAAAACATCATGGATACTTCGCATGTTCGACAAAATTCAGGCCAGGGTCGCCGTTTGGGTTTAGATCAGTTTATCAAGTACCTGCGAGATACGCAACAAATAAGATCGTGCCGATCCATCGACTTGCGACGTCAAACGGAGATTTCAACTGCCAATCGGCATTATCGTACGGTAGTGTACACTATACAGGTAGTATGTACGTGCTTATAATAAGCGATCCAATGCCGCCTTCACATCCGTCAACAAAACAAAAATAATATTTTTCTGAGGGCGAAGAGAAGCTGCAACGATATTTTCTCTTCCGGATTTCTTTATCTATTTTTATCGAAATCCCTATCTCTGTTTCTTTACTGTGGCGAAGGGGGATTGTGTATTCGCCCCTCAACCCCCCCTTCTGATTGGTTAAAATCATTCCTATCGAATACCATACCGGTATGTCAAATATGGAAACCGTAATCTGTCCCTTGCATAAGTCATGCGAAGATCACACTATGGTTCGCTTGGGATGAAGACTAGAAGCCACCACACTCACGGCCATTCATATTGGGCATGTCTGAGAACCTATTGCCATCTGAACCAAAAGCATCGTCAACGGCGACAAAAGCAGCGTTATTAGTCACCTCGAAACCGATTTGATGCAACAGCGCTGGTTAAAAAGTCAAGGACGTACCTAAACAAAGGTCAATGCTGCTCGTGTTGAGGAGCGGAAGGGTTCCTGTCAAGAGATTAAAGCCGACATCAATGAATCTGAGCGAAGGCGAGAGAAACAACTCTGTGGGCAGCTTGCCTGAGAGCTCATTTGAACCTGATTATAAGAATAAGGCGCATGATATGAGCCAACGCGAGAATGTGCAGAAACCCTCCTTATAGTGAAAACATCATCCAAGCCTTTGACTTACGCAGATTCAAGAAGGCAAGCCGTGGCAACAGACCAAGCTCTGTTGGGAGACTACCACTGAGATTGTTTTCATCTTCAGTGCACAGGTGAGAGCAAATAGATGAGAAATATTCACAGACAAATGCATAGCGCGTCAGTTGTCACTTCACACGTACTCAACGAAAGAAGATCGAGAGATTTCATGGAACCAACCGATGTTGGAATTGTTCCCGTCAGTGCTAAAGTTGCTGCGAATGTGATGACATTGCACGGAAAAAGTGCTGTGAGGGAAACATGATGTGTAAACTGTTTCGAATCTGATATAGTGTACGTACAAAGGTCTAGAACCTGAAGCTGTGTCCAGTTCCAAAAGTCTAAGAGAGTACCGGTGAAACTATTGTCCTGCAAGTTCAAATTTTCAACACTTGTCCATTGTTCCATTTGCGTTGGAAGAGTTCCGCGAAAATTGTTTTCGACTGCAGACAACAAGCAGATTGATGAGTCGTCAGACGAATGTATAAATAAACCTTTAGATATCTGCCTCCACCGCAGTATTTGTGACTTACACAAGGAGAGTCTGCGGAGTGATGACCAGTTCCCAATTTCGGAAGGTAATTCTCCTGTCAGGACGTTCTGATCTTTGGTTTTCAAGCGAGGGGAATGTACGGTCAGTACCACTATCTCGATACTATTCGGCATTCGACAACATATAGCATGACCTACTTATTTGAAAAATTTCCAAATTTACCAAGGCCCCAAGCTCAGTTGGCAGAGTTCCTGTCAAATCGTTGCCGGACATGTTCATCGTTGTCAAGTGAGATAATAGGCCAACTGAATTCGGTATGGTCCCTCGCAGATTATTCCCGTCTATCAAGATAATGCCATCGCAGTCAATGAATTGGATGTTGCTCAGAAAAAGAATTGCGCGGCGCAGTACTTACAAAAGTCGATTCGTTCCAGCATGGACAATGCCTTGATCGCGGATGGGATGGTTCCTAACATTTTTCCTTCACGTATGATCAAGCTTCGAATCTTGCCATCCTCCTCAATGCAACGAGTTTCAATTTTTTCGTTACTATCAAAGTCGTCATCGTAATCATTGCCATCCCATTCGCACACTGATAAGCTTGGAGACAACCAATTTCGTCGATCGGACCATAAATCCTCTCCTCTCGTCGCGAAGTACAAAGCTGCCATAAAATATCGTTCTCTCCACAATCCTTGTGGATCCGTTGCACCTGGTGGCGGAATCCATATATCACTGTAGACGAGCCACTCAAAGGCTTGGGGGTCAATTGTTGCCAGATATTCCTCGTGCTCAAACATGAGGCTAGCTTCAATGATTCCTTGGCGAGTAGTGGTTGGCAATCCAGTGGGTTCACTACTTGCTGGGATCATCGTCATCCTTGACGGCATGTTTGTTGGAAGACCGGTATTGGGACCTTGATTATCATTGGTGGCCGATGGTGATGACGCCACAATTCCTCCAGTGATACCGGCAACCATGATGGTGAAGAGCACCAAACCAATTATGAGCAACAATTTATTGCGGTTGGTCCATTGAAATCCACGACCACTTTCATTTTTGTTACTGATGTTTTCTCCTCCAGCAGTATCATTATCCCCATTACCATCATCATTGGTCGCTGTCCCAACTGCCACTGCCATGATGATCTGATTGTTGTTGCTGTTTGTATTTCGTTGTTCTTCCTGTTGTCGCAGCGCTTGCAATCTCTCTTGAACAAGCTCTTCCACATCGGGTGCAATTTCAGCATGAACCATGTTGTTGGTAGTGGTAGGACTGGTAGAACGGTCATTGTTTGCATCCGAAATTATAGTGCGATTTTCTCCAGCATTGCCATCATGTCCATCTCCGATTCCTTCAACAGCAAAGGCCCCTGTATTCGATGGCCCTTCTTTGGAAGACGACGAATCTGCTGGTGCAGTGTTATGATTTCGACCATCACCTTCATTTAGCTTCTGTTGCCGTCCCAGAATGGCAGATGCAATGGTTTGCGGCGTCGTACGTGCAGCCGTGTCGCCATGATTGACATCAGCAAGACCATTATCAACACTATTAATGGTAGTTTGTTGCTCATTCTTGTTGTCGTCAGCTCCGCCACGTGAAGCTCTCATTGCAGGTAGTTGTGGTAGTTGTGGTAATTGTGGCAGCTGTGGCCCGTCCTCAGAGGATAGCAATCCATGCATATTTGCGTCATCTTCATTATTCATCGCTCTCTCGTTGCGAGAGACATACTGAATACAATAAATATATCAGGAATGACAGTAACCAATGGGGGGGAATAGCAAGGGGGGATTACGCCCTTCGCCAGAGTAAAGATCTCGAAAAGGATTTCGATACAGTACCAGGAACACCCGGCAAATGACGAAAATCCGTACCGCGCGGGGTCGACTGTGGGAATTCTGATGTCTTTCGATGGGCGATCGCTGCCTTAAATATATTTCAGTTTTTAAACAATATCATTTTCACAGAACAACTTTATTTTTGATCTTTTCTGATCCTAATTCTGTAAATAACAAAGGGTCATTTGATGGTCGCAGGGTCATTAAGAAACTTCGAATTCCAAATCATATCAATAGACGGAATCCTGAAGTTGGGAGATCCTTGAGTTATAACTCACACGTTTGAGTTATAACTCAAACGTGTGAGTTATAACTCAAACGTGTGAGTTATAACTCAAACGTGTGAGTTTTTACTCAAACGTGTGAGTTATAACTCAAACGTGTGAGTTATAACTCAAACGTGTGAGTTATAACTCAAACGTGTGAGTTTTTACTCAAACGTGTGAGTTTTTACTCAAACGTGTGAGATTTTACTCAAACGTGCGAGCTTCCCCCTTTCCAAAACCGTTGCTGGAAATTCGAGCTGGCGGACCAACGACTACTTTCACCAAAAGATACAGTCCTGTACTTTTCCAGATCCAAACCCTATAAAAGAACTTGTCACGCAACATCATTGGGACAAAAACGAGTTCTACGGCGAGGCAGGAGGTGAAAGGAGAGAGACTTTCAGCCGCTTCCTCACCGACAAGGTCAGAAGAAAGGGTTTTGGTTGGAAAGAATTCGTTGATTTGCTGGATGAACGGGAAGTTGAGTAACTCACACGTTTGAGTTATAACTCACACGTTTGAGTTATAACTCAGACGTACTCACACGTTTGAGTTATAACTCAACGCCGTGAGTTATAACTCAGGATTCCGTTGTGATCTGAGTTATAACTCAGAAAAAGTCACAATGACCAATCGGTCATCTGTGTCCATAAGTCCCTATTTGATAAATCATCACATAATAATATGTCATTAATAGTTAAAGGGAAATAATATAGATTTTTCGAAGCTAAAAATATAATTTTATATCTCCGGGCACGAGCACGTCAAACTTTGCGATCAGTGTCCCGAAAATACTCGGTCTGAACATTTGCCGGGTGTTCCTGATCCTAATTCTGTAAATAACAAAGGGTCATTTGATGGTCGCAGGGTCATTAAGAAACTTCGAATTCCAAATCATATCAATAGACGGAATCCTGAAGTTGGGAGATCCTTGAGTTATAACTCACACGTTTGAGTTATAACTCAAACGTGTGAGTTATAACTCAAACGTGTGAGTTTTTACTCAAACGTGTGAGTTATAACTCAAACGTGTGAGTTATAACTCAAACGTGTGAGTTATAACTCAAACGTGTGAGTTTTTACTCAAACGTGTGAGTTTTTACTCAAACGTGTGAGATTTTACTCCCTTTCCAAAACCGTTGCTGGAAATTCGAGCTGGCGGACCAACGACTACTTTCACCAAAAGATACAGTCCTGTACTTTTCCAGATCCAAACCCTATAAAAGAACTTGTCACGCAACATCATTGGGACAAAAACGAGTTCTACGGCGAGGCAGGAGGTGAAAGGAGAGAGACTTTCAGCCGCTTCCTCACCGACAAGGTCAGAAGAAAGGGTTTTGGTTGGAAAGAATTCGTTGATTTGCTGGATGAACGGGAAGTTGAGTAACTCACACGTTTGAGTTATAACTCACACGTTTGAGTTATAACTCAGACGTACTCACACGTTTGAGTTATAACTCAACGCCGTGAGTTATAACTCAGGATTCCGTTGTGATCTGAGTTATAACTCAGAAAAAGTCACAATGACCAATCGGTCATCTGTGTCCATAAGTCCCTATTTGATAAATCATCACATAATAATATGTCATTAATAGTTAAAGGGAAAAATATAATTTTATATCTCCGGGCACGAGCACGTCAAACTTTGCGATCAGTGTCCCGAAAATACTCGGTCTGAACATTTGCCGGGTGTTCCAGTACTGTAGAACTCCGGACAAGAGAAAATATCGTTGCAGCTATTATTCTCTTCCCCCCTCAGAAAAATATTGTTTTTGTTTTGTTGACGGATGTGAAAGCGGCATGGGATGTGGCTCAACAGCACGTACCAGGTACAGTACTGCCTATTGTGTACCGGTAGGTGTACGCTACCGGACGATGATGCCAAGCAGTTGAAATATCCCATTTGACGTCGCAAATCGGTGGATCGGCACAGTCGATCTTATTTGTTGCATATCTTGGAGGTGCTTCAACTGTAGAGGAGGAGAAAGTATTAAAATAGCATATACTAGTACAATTACTTGATTCATAATTTGTTATGACGCTCTTCTTCTAGCGACTGGTACTTATCCTACCGGCCAAATTTTTTTAAATATGGTTTGTTGTTGTGAGTCTGTGCTGTGAGCTCATCGAGTTTCTCATGTCACGCGGACAAAGGCGGATGCCATACAAAACCAATAGCTTCGAGTTCTTGGATGCGACGAGTCGAAAAAGTCGTAGTGTCATCGAGCTTGTTGTTGACCTTCTTGTTGTATTGGTATCTCTGTCTCTTGACCCATCTAGCGAGAGTGGAATCCCTTGAATAAGAGTGAGGAACGCAACAGTGTCCATGTCGAAGCTTGAATTGTTCAAGCTTTTGGAAGTGAGCTTGCCATTGCTTCTCTTGGAACAGGCGAATGCCAGCTTTTTTCTCTTCCTCTTCTTCTACAGTATCCTCGGATTGGTCTTCTCGTCGAAGGTTGGTGTTCTCTGGCTGTTTCGGTACCAGTAGTAGTTCCAGCATGAAAGAGGAGAGAACGAAATCATGTTGTCGCTGTGCTGGTCTGCTCCTCATGGGCAAAGGTTCCATGTTGTTTGGGTCATCGTCAAAAGACATGGGCAACAGATGGTGAGAAGGAGGCGTACTCCGTATTTGCATGTAGTTGTAGCTATCCTCTAGAATCTTGTCGATGTCGGCAGTAGTGATCATTGTGGGAACCACTTCGCGGAATAATTTGTGAGCCATACCGGTACAAGTCCCCAATGAGTAATTTTTCCGACGATGCGCTAATTTTTTATCCCATTTTTGGCTTTTATTCTGATCGAGAGAATAGTAAAAGTTGAATCGACACGCTTTTAAAACTATCACGGAATGGGTCAGCAACAAAGTTTATTGGTGGTTTTGTTATTTGTATTTGGACTGGACGGAACACCGATAAGAAGGCACAATTATCCAACGCGAAGCAGAATCATTTTGGAGCTTCTCTTTTTCGAGCTCCTTCACAACTATCAGTACCGGAGTGTACACGTACCTATACCGGTACAGTAAACTGTGCTTGTTCGATTGCCGAATTTTGAAGTGCTGACGAAATCGTATCACTCAAGGATTTGCCTGCATGGAACCAAACTCGATCCCCCCTAATGCCCAAAGCAGGTGTAATGATTATGAAAATTGAAATGTGATGGTGCATACTATAGGACTGGTAAGTGAATAAATTAGTTGACTAGCTAGTATTAATATTAATAGTTATTATTGATAATACTGGATACTTCTCGATACGCATCTACTATATCCAAACCCACTCGTCTAGTTGACACCAGTTGCGGTTCAAACACAAAGCCCAAGGATTCCAACGCTTGTAAGCGATCTATCGTCATACTAGAAGAACCAGCGCTGAACAGTTTATACTGGCGACGTTGGCACTTGACCCAACTGGACAATGCACGATTCTCGGGATAGTCCGATGGAACATTGCAGTGACCCGTTTTTTGCTGGTAGGCTTTGAGCTCATTGAACTTTTCTAGCCACGCAGAAGCATGCGAGTGCCACACAAAGCCAATCGATTCGAGCTCTTGGATGCGAGCAGTAGTGATGGTGGATGAGGGATTACCATCCTTGAACTTCTTGTATTGGTATCTTTGTCGCTTGACCCATCGCGCAAGCATAGGATCTTCTTTGTAGGAATGAGGAACGCAACAGTGTCCGTGCTTCATCTTGTATTGGATGAGCCTTTGGAACTGAGCTCTCCATTGCTTGTCTTGGTAAGGGCGAAAGCGGGCTGTGCTTTCTTCTTTGTCAGCAGTCACGGCGTTCATAGGACGGCTGCGCTTGTCGTTGTAAAAAGAGACGAAATCTTGCAAGCTTCTTTTGGAGTCAATAGCACTATCAGTAGAGGGGGTGGGATCAACGGCGGGACCAAGACTGCTTAGTAGGTCGTCAGCATCGGATTTGTTTGGGAGTTCCATGATGGAAGAGAGTAGGCAATCGTCTCCCAAGAAGGTCGAATCATACAGTGATTGCATCTGAGGCAAATTGCGTGTGCTTGGACCTTCTTGTTGTGACCGGAGAGGCGAAGGTTCCATGTTTGGATCATCAAAGGGATTCACAAAGGAAGAAGGGAAACGAAGGTGAGATGACGAAGCCGCCCTCCGTGGACCCAATGACAGCAACGGGCCTCTCAGAAGCGATAGTACGCTATCATCTGCGGCATTGGAATAGCTTCGGCTTCCCAGTGGGAGCTTCTTATCGTTGTTGGCACTGTAAGTGGTAGAGTTCATGATGAACAGCATGAAATATTCTGCGTGGACGACGAGGCAATTGTGAGATGCGAACGATGTTTACGCACCTTCACGCAGATTCCAGTGTTCCATGTACGATTGCATCTCTGATCAGAAGACGTTAAGTGTCGAAAATTGAAGATTTAGGCCCAAAATAAGTTGATCCCATCTGGAAGACCATTTCCCGTCACCATTCACTATTGACAGGAGGGGTTTTTGTACTACCATAAGCGCACTATCGTACCCTCTTGTTATGTTTTTCACCGTACCGGTATCATTCATTCATTCTACGGAATTTTGTTCAATCGTTATATAGAGAAGGATTTCGAAAGAAATAGATTATAAAGAAGGCGGCATGGGATCTCGAACTTGAAGGAGGCTAAAAAAAGCACGTACAATACTATCTACATATAGTGTACCGGTAAACTGCCGGACGACCATGCCGAGCATAGTTGAAATCCCCGAGTTGATGTCGCAAAACGGTGGATCGGCACAGTCGATCTTACTTGTTGCATATCTTGGAGGTGCTTCAACTGTAGAGGAGGAGAAAGTATTAAAATAGCATCTAGTACAATTACTTGATTCATAATTTGTTATGACGCTCTTCTTCTAGCGACTGGTACTTATCCTACCAGCCAAAAAAATACTTTATATAGTTTGTTGTTGTGAGTCTGTGTGAGGAGTGTTGGAAGTCCTACAGATGACTCCCCTGAGTCAGATAGTGACGAGTCTAAACCGTCATTCATCAACCGTGAGAGTATGGAGAACCAGTCATGGGCAGATGTTGTTCGAAAGATGAACGATTGAATTACAGTAGTTTAAAACTGTGTAGAGAGTTTTGGGATGACCGAAAGCATGAGTTTGCTTTGGCCATTCGAAAACTCTTATCCCAACTGAAGCAAGTTTTATTAACGACTTTAAGGTTCATGGTATTAGGACTACGTTACGCCGAACAACTGAAGACTGATCGTCTCAGAGTATCGTAGGGTCTTTTATTATCTAACATAAGGGTTTCCGAATCACCACAATTCACGCAGACAACGAATTTGGAAAGGTGGAGAAAGATGACTTGCCGGCCCGACTAGTCTGCTGTGAAGTGGATGACCACGTCCCCGAGATTGAAAGGTCTGTTCAGACCATGAAAAACGACAGTCGGTCAACATGCCATGCGATGCCATTTTTGTGCTACCCGAGAATGATGGTACGAGCCATCATCAAGACTGGAGTTGTTTTTCTCAACGCTTTTGGATCCGCCGAACAAAGTACGAATAAGCTCTCGGCTCGAAACATTATTGAAAATCTCCCACACGTTGACCACAATCATCTGAAATACAAGTGCGGCGAGTATGTTCAATTGCATGTGACTGAAAAAAGTAACGAATACAATGAAAAGTCGGACCATTGGAGCGATAGTTTTGGACCCAGGAAATCTGACTGGATGATACAACTTCATGTCTCTGGAAACCGGAAGAGAAATCAATGGGCGAGTGACAATGGCGATGCCTATCATTGACGACGTGATGATCAAGAGAGTGAAAGAACTCGGACTTGAACAACAGCAGCTGTATCGAGAATCAAAAATGCTGAAGTATGAATGGCAACCAGGACAACCAATCACCGCGGATGACATTGCTGCACCTGCTGAGGCAGCACAAGACCCCCTAATCTTGCCTGAACCTATCAACATAAATCTACCAAATGCTGAACCCATCCTTTCGTACCTATTGATGTGGATGATCTGCCAGGAGCGGATGAAATTGAGACAGAACTACCGGACAATCAAGAGGAACAAGGGGGGAACTAAAGGAGCGCAAGGAGCGGAAACTCAAGGAGCGCAAGTTGAAGCACTGGTCAAAGATCAAGGAGCGCAGAACGGCAACCAAGAGCAACCACAAGACGTGATAGAAGAAAATGATGAAAACGAAGATGACGATTTCTCGGCAGAAGTGGATGTGACTGACAATGAAACGGAAGATGAAGCTGATGCCGACAATTTGGGAGATACCGAAGAGGACGTGGCAACAGTGGACGAGAAGGAGGACGGGGACCAATTAGTAGTAGTGGCAGCCAGTAATCCGGAGGACAAAGAACAAAGAGGAGGCCATCTTGACACGAACGAAGGAGAAGACTTCGGAAGAGGAAAGAGAGAAAGAAAGCCCGCTGAAAAGTATTCAGCATTGCAAATAACAGGGATCAAGAAGACCTCTGGAAAGGTAAAGGGAAAAGTGAACAGCTTTCAGAGGAGAAAAAGAGCCGCTCACAATAAGAAAAGAAATAAGACTAGCAAAAGTTCGATCACAAAAAGAAAGGCCAAAAGGAAAAAGAGGCCAAAAGGAAAAATATTTCCTTTTCGTTTTTGAACAAGAGGTTCGAAGATTTGGAAAAGGAAGAAAAGGTGGATTTCTTCACTTGTGCATGGGAGGAACACCAGCTCACCGGAAAGACTCACCTTTTGGAGCGATATACCACGGGACTTGCGTTTGCCCAAATGTCTGCCAAGCAGGGCATCAAGAAGTACGACAAAGAAGCAGAACTGAAGCTAATTGCCGAGTTCGCACAGCTACTAGAGTTCCAAGTTTTCCACGGAGTTAAAGCAGACGGACCCGACGGCATCTCTTTTGAAGAAAAGAAAGGAGCCGGAGACATGATTAATCTTATTGAGGAAAAGATCAATAGAGGACACACCGATGAGAATCCAGTGCTAAGAGCTAGGAGCGTTTTCAACGGTCGAGTGCAGCGGGGAATCTACACCAAGGATGAGACAGCTTCTCCTACTGTGGATCAAGACTCACTTTTCATCACCTGCATTGTTGACGCGATCGAGGGAAGGTTTAAGGCCACCAGCGACGTCAGAGGAGCGTACCTGAATGCAAAGATGAAAGATCGAGTAATCATGCGCATTTCGGGACCCGAAGTCGATATCTTCTGTGATCTTGATCCCAGTCTAAGGGAATTTGTCACCGTCGTGAAGGGCAAGAAAGTGCTGTACGTACAATTGGACAGAGCATTATATGGGTGCGTAAAAAGCTCGATGCTATGGTATGAACTTTACTCGGAAACTCTCATGGATATGGGCTTCAAGCTTAATCCATACGATCTGTGCGTCGCCAACTGTGACATTGATGGAAAGCAATGCACGATTTGCTGGTATGTAGACGACAACAAGATCAGCCATATGAAAGCCAAGTTCGGCAAGATGACGAACAAGTTCGGCGAAGAGCACGAGTTTTTGGGAATGAAGATAACATACAAAGACGGCAAGGTGGAGATCAGCATGAAGAAACACATTCAGAAGGCGATCGATATGTTTATGGATGATATCAATAGAGAGGCAACTTCGCCTGCCAAGGCCTATCTTTTTGATGTGAGAGAAGCTGCGAAAGATTTAAACAAGGAAAGGGCTGACAATTTTCACAGCGTAACAGCGTCACTTTTGTACGTCTCAAGACGATGCCGTCTAGACATTCAAACCGCCATCGGATACTTGTGCACTAGAGTAGGATGCCCAGATGAAGACGATTGGGTCAAGCTCAAGAGAGTCCTGCAGTATCTGAAAGGATCGATAGATTTAACAAGAGTCATTGGTGGAGACAACATCAGAAGAATGCAAGCATGGGTGGATGTTTCGTATGGAATCCACGACGATTGCAAAAGTCACACTGGAGGATGCATCTCTTTTGGCTGGGGGGTGATTTCGACCATGTGTAAGAAACAGGGGCTTAATGTGAAGAGCTCAACTGAAGGAGAAGTCGTGGGTGTGAGCGATTTTTTGCCAAACATGATTTGGGTTAGGATGTTTTTGGAACAGCAGGGTTTTGAACTGGAAAAGAACACTATGTACCAGGACAATCAGAGCGCTATGAAGATCCTTTTGAACGGTAAGAAGTCAGCCGGAAAAAGGTCGAAACACATCGACAATCGTTTTTATTTTATTAAGGATCGATTGTTGTCCGAGGGAATCGATGTGGTGTACTGTCCGACCGCGAAGATGCTGGCGGATTTTTTCACCAAACCTTTGCAAGGTAGTTTGTTTCGAAAGTTTCGCGATGTGGTTTTAGGATACAAACACATCGATTCTCTACTAGAGGATGATGAGGAAGAATCAGTCAAGGAGCGTGTTGGAAGTCGTACAGACGACTCCCCTGAGTCAGATAGTGACGAGTCTAAACCGTCATACATCAACCGTGAGAGTATGGAGAACCAGTCATGGGCAGATGTTGTTCGAAAGATGAACAATTGAATTACAGTAGTTTAAAACTGTGTAGAGAGTTTTGAGATGACCGAAAGCATGAGTTTGCTTTGGCCATTCGAAAACTCTTATCCCAACTAAAGCATGTTTTATTAACGACTTTAAGGTTCATAGTATTAGGACTACGTTACGCCGAACAACTGAAGACTGATCGTCTCAGAGTATCGTAGGGTCTTTTATTATCTAACAGAGGAGTGAGCTCATCAAGTTTCTCATGTCACGCGGACGAAGGCGGATGCCATACAAAACCAATAGCTTCGAGTTCTTGGATGCGACGAGTCGAAAAAGTTGATTGGGTCGTGCTCCTGGATGTCGTAGTGTCACCGACCTTGTAGCTCATCTTCTTTTTGTATTGGTATCTCTGTCTCTTGACCCATCGAGCGAGGGTGGGATCCCTTGAATAAGAGTGAGGAACGCAACAGTGTCCATGTTGAAGCTTGAATTGTACAAGCTTTTGGAATTGAGCTTGCCATTGCTTCTCTTGGAACAGGCGAATGCCAGCTTTGTTCTCTTCTTCTTCTACAGTATCCTCAGCTTGGTCTTCTCGTGGAAGTTTTTTCGGGATCAGGAGGAGATCCATGAAAGAAGAGAAAACAAAATTATGTTGCTGCTGTGCTTCCATGTTGTTTTGGTCATGGTCAAAAGACGTAGGCAACAGAAGGTGCGAAGGAGTCGTTGGTATCTGCATGTAGCTGTAGCTATCCTCTAGAATCCTGTCAATGTCAGCAGTAGGAAAGACTTGGCGAAATAATTTGTATTTTCCCCGACGATGCGCCAATTAAAGAAATTGTGATCCCATTTCTAGCTTGTTTTTAATACAAAGTGCGATTGCTCATCCTTCTCAATCGCTTTGGATTTCGCAGACTCCAATTGGGCCTAGTGCCCAACGTGAACGCTAGTGCCCGACGTGATCAACAAGAACATCGGTCAAGCGTTGCATCAAAGGCTCGGACTGTGTGTGGAGATACCGAAAAACTTCATCGGAGCGCCACCGACCGAGTAGTTTGATGAGACTAGT
>CAKOGP040000225.1:0-84600 GCA_933822405.4 Cylindrotheca closterium | reverse complement strand
TCTTGCCCCTATTTGATGTTTGGGGTTGCTAGGTGTCATGGTCGGGTCGTTGTAGCTGTCGTTGTGATGGTGATGATGTCAGTTTTTTTTTCGCACACAAAAGTGCATTGAAGCACTTTTGACGAAGGATATCTTCCGTCACAGCGATTTTCATCCAGTGACCCCATAGAAAACATGAAAGACTGAATACCAAGGAATACGCTCTTAAAGCAGGAGGTTTGTTAAACATGTTCACGGTAGTTAGGTAGGACTGTCAAAAGCTGCCTCATATGAGGCATATGCCTCATATGAGGCGCACGGTAGAATAGACACTAGAAGAAGAGATAGGAATGGGTCACAACAAAAAATAGTCTCTCAGAAAGCCACAGAAAGGAGTGACGTGAGAGTTAAACCTAAAGCTATGTCTGTACCTCCAAAGGATCTAATCTAGTTCCAAGGTCACTCTAAGGTCATTACACTCTTCCCTTCTATAATCAGAGCCAGTCGATTGATCATACATTAAAAGTCACAAGGCCTCCTTACATCCACTTTATTCTCCATTCAACTTCAGAGGTGGTTCTTGACGCAATGGGCGATGCAAGCATATCGTCCATTAGACTCGACGGAACGGCACAAGCCGTCTGATGTTGATCCTCTCACGGATCGCATCAGTGCGCAATTCTGTAATCAAATTCTTTTCGCTTTGCGTTCTGTCTCCTCAAGTTTTCATTGATCTTGTACTGTCTCTTTTGCCTTATTTGGACTCTTCCCTTCAGACGGCTTCTCCATTCGCGGAAGACTTGACAGTCTTTTTCAGCTGTCTGAGATCGCTTATCGCACCCTACCGTCCTTCTTTGGAATGATGAATGTTGGCAACGCCCATTCTTGCGCCTCCTGTTCTTCAGGATAATATTTTTCCTGTTCAAAGTTGAATTGATCGTTCCATTGTTGATTTTCTTCAGCTTGATAATTGTGTTCTTGATGCTGGTACTGCTCGGCACTTGGCATTCCACCATAAGACATTCCGTCTTGGTTCCATTCAGGAACGCTGCCTTCCGCAGCAAAGCTTTCAGCTTCTTGATTGTAGTGCGACTCAGCATAGTAGTTTTGACTGTGTTGTTGCGTGGTGTGAAACTGGTTGAAAATCTGAAAGAATCGAGGTTTTTCGATCAAATCAAACGGCGATTGCTTGTGTGTGTGAGTTTACTCTTGTAGTCTTTAATCTAAGCCTTATGGCTATTCGAATAGTGAACCAGCCTAGAAGAAGAGATAGGAATGGGTCAAAATTATAGAGTCTCTCAGAAAGCCACAGAAAGGAGTGATGTGAGAGTTAGGCCTAAAGCTATGTATGTACCTCCAAAGGACCTAATCTAGTTCCAAGGTCACTCCAAGGTCATTACATTTACATGGAGGTTATACTCATTCCACGATTAAAGAGTACGTAATTTAGTTAGTAGTGTAGTGACCTGAGAAGACGAAACACATGGCATCCTGAATGAATCAAGCAACACAGAAATCAAATGACTTCTCTTCCGATAGAGCTCCATTGAGCAAATCCACTTTGTTGTCACTCCAAGACAACAACTCATTAATTTGCTATAACGCCCTTTGTCCTCATCACTGTTCATCTTTTGACGTTGTCATGTTGGTGCTATTGCCATAATGCTGTTTATGTTCTGATGATGGTACACCATACAGCTGTTGTCGATGAGCAATAAAATACGAATAATGACTGCGGCTCTACGCTAGTAACACACTGCCTCGAACTCTTATCAAAATGATTTTAGAACTGTATTATCACCCTCGTTATGCAGTTGGGCAATCAAAGCCAAGGTTATTCGAATCTGAATCTTCATAAGGTGCTTGGTTGATTTCTGGCCTTTTTAATGTTGCCGCTGAGGTCATTAAGGTGCTTGATTTGCTTCTTTTCAATGCTGCCATCCATGGATGCGGAATCATTGTTGTTGCCGCTGAGGTCATCCTTTGCTTTTTGCACACCCGAATTGACCATACCACCAAGTTTTGATCCAGCTTCCTTGGCCAAATTAGGTAGTGCATCGCCAGCCTTTTCCGCATTGCTTTTGGCTGCTTCCTTCTGTTCCTTAGTGGTTTCATTGACCTTCTCATGAACATTGTCCAATTGTGTCTTGGCACTGTTGATGATTACCAGGGGTTTTGCTGACATTGGGAACCATGATTTCTTTTGATTTCGAGTTCTCTTTTTATTAATACTGTAATTGATGAAAGTTCCGATAGTAATCTATTCATGCCATGCTCTTCTCTTGCATCTGCTCGATTGGCAGACAAACACTGACGACATTAAGATAACGGGACCACATGGAGATTCCCAAATTAATTGCGTTGGATATTGGTACCGCTGGTACTGTATTGTCCGCTGGTCGATATGGGTTGAATATTGGCCATGAAGCAAGAGCGAGAGGGACGTAACTCTCATTGCTTTCTCTACTTGAGTGGTGTTCAAGCTATGATACGCAACAACACGAGGAAAAGTGCACTGGTTATTGGTTTCAGGCTTCAGAAAGTACATTTGAAGTTATCGTAACTATTCGCTTGGCTCTTGCTTTTTTTGCATTCAATTCCTACTCTCCGATCATGACTGACTACTTTGCTGGATAAAAGTCTGCTCGCACGGCGCCTCCCCTATTGACATTTCGCCATGCAGACACACCAGATCCATCAATTTGGGCACCGCCAACATCCAACCCATCAGAAGACACGTAATCCGCTCCACCAAGTGATGTTCTTGACTTGAAACACAGCTATAGATTAATTTCTATCGTTTCAGTGTCACATATGGTAGCATGCCCCTGTAAGAAACTGATAACAACTGCCATGGTTGCTAGTAGTAGGTGTCACTTCACCTTTGGAATCTAAGCATTGTCTCAATTCCGTGCACCAAGGCCTTGTTGATTGTTTTCTCGTCAGAATAAACCCATCCCCTGTGACCATACGGTAGTAAACTGTCGTAGCGCGGCCTTATATGGTGGCAACTTGCGGCCATCAAGGAACCCAGCAAGAGTGTGCCTCTGTTTTTGCCTTTGCATCTTACTCAAAAAACGGTTGATTATTGCATTTCTTCAATCATGTAATACCCATGTAGTCTCTTTGGCGGCGAGCTTGAGCCTGGATTTGGTCCTTCCTCACCTTACTTGATTCCCAAAATATTGAGTCCATTGACGACGCAAAATCTGACTACCATCATCAGTGACGTCAACTTCTACGCTGAATATCTTGAAATGTTGGTGACCTCAAATTCAGAGTGCGATAAATCTCCGATTTCTGATTGGATCTGCGATATGAAGGCACAGATGATGTTATTAGAGGTGCTCGAACGTCATTTCAAAAGTTTCAGAGGCATCGGTCGACATACGTCAAACAATCATTGTTACCTTGTTCAAAATCCGTCAAAATCCTGGCTAGAGCCAGGATCATAGAGTATATATTCTTGCGACGGTATGCATGAGGCCAGTGCTGTGTTGGAAAGACACTTTATTGCAATCCTGTTGCTTTCTCCTCTTTTCTTTTCGTTTTCGTTTTCGTTTTCTTTCCTTTTTCTTCCTTTTCCCCCTTCTTTTTCCCCGGGGGATCTAGTATAAATAGTTGCACCGCAGCATACAGTGTAGTACAAAAGCCCCAGCTACACACCAAGTACGAACACACACACGGAGGGCTATCTTAGATAGTTAAAAAAATACTCATTTCGCTTTCGCGAGTCACACGAGAAGGGCGAATGGATCATCAATCACTCGATAATCTACTGTATTATTAATATTTATTTGATGCGAACATATCTCACAATTCCAAATCACTGGATATATTAACAAACACTACAATAAAGTTGAAACATTATCATGGCTCCTAACGATAAAACCCCTGGAAGTATGCTTGATAATGCTATCGACAATGCCAAGGCAGGAATTGAAAAAGCACGAGAGAATGTCAACGAATCCACCAAGACTGAAGAACAGAAGGAAGCCGAAAAAAGCACCAGTGAAAAGATTGGTGACACCATCGACAGCGTGCGCGAGAAAATCAATGAAGCCACCAAGTCCGAGGAGCAGAAGGAAGCAGAGAAACCTACCAGTGAAAAGATTAGTGATGCGATCCCCCACTCTGCGACTGAAGCCGGGTCAAAACTTGGTGGTTTGATTGATTCGGGAGTGGAAAAAGCCAAAGATGCCATCAGCGGCGACAGTGAAAAGAAGTAGACGAAGCAGCCGACGAGCATTCAGATTCGGACAATGTTCGACGTGTAACTTCATAAAATATCACTTTTTCTAGAATCATTTATTGGAGTACTTTGCACTTTTTTACTGCCGTAGTCGATCCGCACTGATGCTTTTTTAAAGCTGGTATATGTAGGAGATTGATTCAACACATCCTTATCAAGAACAACGATAATATGACAGCATAAGGAGTAATGCGATCACAACGATATTCACCAGCTGCGACGGTTTTAAGAGAAGTAAATTGTCAGACGGACAGAGATTCAAAATAAAAGTAACACTTTTCTAAGGTCTTTTATCAGATTACGATTCACTGCTTTACTGCTAGTGTACAAGATCTACAAGCGACTGGTAAACAACTCGTCTATTTAGGAGAACAACTCATGCGCCCTCTCATCACATAGTACAGTGTCCAATGGTACAGCAAAATAGTAAATTATGAGCATCCACAAGTGACGCCGTGGCAAATAGACGACTGACTATATGGAGGCGTAAAGAACAAGTGCATTTGCTGGGCAGCTCAAAGTCCCATGCTGATTTGTTTATATTTAAGACGACCTGGGGCTTCATCTGGTGCAATCAAGCGTACCCTTTCACTCATATTCAATAGATTTCAATCAATTCGTGAACTAGAGTCCCGCTTGAGCTTCGTGATGGAGATGCAAGTCAGTCTTGAGTCAGTCCCGCTTGAGCTTCGTGTCTGAGATTTTGTTCTGACACGAAGAACACGGCGTATGAACGAATCTTTCAATCATATCCTTGCCTCTCACAATTCCAAACACTACAGTAACCAGAAACAATCGCTTACACATCACAAAACAAAACAAAATGAAGATCTTTTGCGTTATTGCTACTTCAATTTTCATTTTCGCTCGTTCCAGCGAAGGGTTTACAGTCTTAAGTGATCAATTGTCCAAGCCATCATCATCACAACTGTACGATAAAACCAAGGATGATAAGACCCCTGGAGAAAAGCTCGATGATACAATTGACAATGTCAACGAAAAGGTACCCGAATCTGCAGAGGAAGCTGGATCGCAGGTTGGCAGTGCGATCGATTCGGGTGTGCAAAACGTTAAGGATGCCGCCAAGACTGAGGAGGAGAAGGAAGCAGAGAAGAGCACCACTGAAAAGATAGCTGATTCTGCGAAGAAGGCCAAATCGAAAGCTGCCGACACGGCCAAGTCGGGTGTAGAAAAAGTAAAGGACACGGTCAGTTCCGGTGCAGAAAAAGTAAAGGACACGGTCAGTTCCGGTGCAGAAAAAGTAAAGGACACTGTCAGCAGCGACGATTAAAAGAAGTCAAATCAAGCATTGGACGAACAATCAGGTTCAAACAATCTTTAATTGATGTAAGAGCGTAGAGTAACACTTTTCTGTAGATATCTATCATCAGAGTACTATGCATTGTTTTACGGAATAGCGCAAGTGATACTGAAAGCTGGTAAGCTCAGTGGGAAATTCATACAACAACTTAGCTTCTCCTCATCAACACTGCAGCAGTGTCAAATAATTTATCTTGAGCATCCTGAAGTAGGGCATGCTGACAAGGGATTGCAATGGCAAAACTGACGGCTTAAGTTTGTAGTTCTGATGGGTGGACCGGCTGGGTGAGCAGATTGCTATCGATCGGATGAGAAATCTATATACAGACTTTTTTCATGAGGCCTTGATTTCTTGGAATCACTTTCGATTGATCTTCATTCGAGTCGTACGTTTTTCATCCAAGACTTACCTTCGATATACAGTATATATTATATTTTATACATCTACTTATTACGCTCGCGTCTGAGATCTCAGAAGAAGCGAAATCCGAACTTTTTTATAGTGCAAACATCTCTTTCACAATTCCAAAATAATATATCCGCAGTGAGAACTCGAAATCAAAAGAAATCATGGCTCCCAATGACAACAAAACCCCTGGTAATAAGCTCGATGATGCCATCGACAGTGCCAAGACACAATTGGACAATGTTCATGAGAAGGTCAATGAAACCACTAAGGAACAGAAGGAAGCAGCCAAAAGCAATGCGGAAAAGGCTGGCGATGCACTACCTAATTCGGCCGAGGAAGCTGGATCAAAACTTGGTGGTATGGTCGATTCGGGTGTGCAAAAAGCAAAGAATGCCCTCAGCGGCAACAATGAAAAGAAGTAAATCAAGCACCTTATGAAGATTCAGATTCGAATAACCTTGGCTTTGATTGCCCAACTGCATAACGAGGGTGATAATACATTTCTAAAATCATTTTGATACGAGTTCGAGGCAGTGTTTTACTAGTGAAGAGCCGCAGTCACTTTTCGTATTTTTATTGCTCATCGACAACAGCTGTACTGAGCAACAGCTGTATGGTGTACCATCATCAGAACATAAACAGCATTATGGCAGAGCACCAACACGGCATCGTCAAAAGATGAACAGTGACGACAAAGGGCGTCATGGCAAATTAATGAGTTGTTGTCTTGGAGTGACAACGAAGTGGATTTGCTCAATGAAGCTCTAACGGAAGAGAAGTCGATTGATTTCTGTGTTGCTTGATTCATTCAGGATACCATGTGTTTCGTCTTCTCAGGTCACTACACTACTAACTAAATTACGTACTCTTTAATCATGGAATGAGTAACCTCTTGTTCCGCCTTCGACCTACGTCCTTATTCCGCTTTTGACCTATGTACTGTATTTATTCCGCTTTCGACCTATGTACTGTGCTTATTCCGCTTTTGACGAATGTAATGTACTTACTTATTCCGCTTTCGACCGATGTACTTTTTTCGCTTTCGACCTATGTACTTATTTCGCTTTCGACCATGTACTTATTCCGCTTTCGACTTATGTACTTATTTCGCTTTCGACCTACGTCCTTATTCCAATTTCGACCTATGTACTTATTTCGCTTTCGACCTATGTCCTTACTCCGCTTTTCGACCTACGAGTATGTACTTATTCCACTTTCGACCTATTTCATTATAATATATATTACTTATTCCGCTTTCGCGTCTGTGAATTACAGTAGTTCGACAAGAAGAAAGGCGCGTGAATCGATCATCATCTACCGGTATTTCAATATCTTGCATTGTACAATATATTATATCTCACAATTCCAAATCACTGGATTAAAAAACGCTACAGTAAATTCGAAACGAAACGAAATCATGGCTCCTAACGATAAAACTCAAGAAACCACCACTGACAGGATTACTAACAAGATGACAGAAGTGGGCGAGAAGGTCAAGGAAGCAACAAAGTCTAAGGACGAGAAGGAAGCAGAGAAGGAAGCAGAGAAAACCGCCACTGATAAGATTGGTGACAAGATGACAGAAGTGGGCGAGAAGGTCAAGGAAGCCACAAAGTCTAAGGAAGAGAAGGAAGCCGAGAAGGAAGCCAAGAAGAGCACCACTGAAAAGATTGGTGAGTCTGCGAAGGAAGCCGGATCAAAACTTCGCGGTACGATCGATTCAGGTGTGCAAAAGGTCAAGGATACCGTTAGCAGCCCTAAGGATGGCGAAAAGAAGTAAATCAGACATCTGATATACCTACATTCAGTTCCGAACAATCTCTGATTCTGGTTTAACAACATAGTGTAACACATTTCTAAAATCATTCATCAGGGTATCATGCAGTTTTTACTAGATTATTACGGCCACGGCCACAGCGATGCTACAGCTGGTGTAGGTATGGTATATTTCTTAGATTTGATTTGTGATATGGGCATCTACCATAAGCCTAGCCGCCAGTATGACAAATTGATGAGTTCTGGTATGGGCGCAATGGCTGACTAGTTCGCTGATTTGCTGCACTGATCCCTCCGGACGAAAATGGTACGATTGATTTTTATTCAAGAACGCCACACAGTAGGGTCGTCTTATCTGCATTCGATCATTTGAACTATTGACTGAAGCAAAATATCAAAAAGCAGCGGATACTTTTTCAGTCGTGAGTCAGTCTAATACTCTACAAGTCCCGCTTTGAGCTTCGTGTCTGAGACTGCGTGTTCTGAGAAGAAGAATACTCTGTAGCTGGGGCGTATGAATCGATCAATCATCCTTGTCTCTAGAACTGCAATATATCTCACAATTCCAAATCGTTGGACATTACAAGACACTATAGTAATCAAAAACCAATCCATTTCTTACACATCACAACGCAAAACAAAATCACAATGAATCTCTTTTATGTTTTCGCCATTTCAATTTTCCTTTTTGATCGCTTGGGCGAAGGAATCGAAATCATGAATTCTAATGATGAAACTCCTGGAAGTATGCTCGATGATGCTATTGACAATGCCAAGACAGGAATGAACGATGCGCGCGAGAAGGTCGCCGGCGCCGTTGAGGATATGAAGGAAGCAGTCCACAGCAAAAAGGAAAAGATGGGCGACAGTGCCGAGGACATGAAGGAAGCAGTCTACAGCAATACTGAAAAGATGGCTGACAACGCCAAGACAGGAATGAACAATGCGCGCGAGAAGGTCACCGACGCCGCTGAGGATATGAAGGAAGCAGTCTACAGTAAGACCGAAAAGATGGGTGACAGTGCCAAGACAAGAATGAATAATGTACGCGAGAAGGCCACCGACGCCACTGAAGATGTGAAGGAAGCAGTCTACAGCAACACTGAAAAGATGGTTGACTCGTTACCCAAGTCTGCTGAGGAAGCGGGATCGCAAGTTGGTGATGCGATCGATTCGGGTGTACAATACGTTAAGGATTCCACCAAGGACGAGAGCACCCCTCCTGCAACCATTAGTGAATCAGCGAAGGAAGTCGCATCAAAAGTTGGCGGCATGATCAATTCGGGTGTGAAAAAGGTCAAGGATACCTTCAGCAGCAGCAGCAGCGATGAAAAGAATTAAATCAAGCATCTGACAAAAATTCAGATTCCAATAATCTAATTTAGATAGAATTTCTCCAATCAATTTCTGAGTGCGATGCAGTGTTTTACTAGAGCGTACAGAAACCGCAGCAGTGATACTAAAAGCTGGTGCTTTTTATCGAGGAAATCGATTTCTGCCTCTTCGCGAACACTACAGCAGTATACCATCAGCATCGTAAAATAGCTGCTACTGACAAGTGGTACCTACGGCAAACTGAATTTGCTGAACAGAATATCGCTGTCAACAATCGTTGAAAGTGTTTTATATTCTCCGATCAAGTCGTGAGTCAAGTTGAGTCCTGATTGAGCTTCGTGTCTGAGAATTCGTTCTGACACGAAGGATACCGGTATATAAAGGCGCAAAACGCATGGTTGTGATCTATTCCTGTCAAATGTACCTCACAATTCCAAAACATTGGACAATAAAACACTACCACAGTCAAGCACATAGAAAACGAAAACGAAATCATGGCTCCTAACGACAAAAACGAGAAAACCCCAGGAAGTATTGTTGATACTGCAATCGACAGTGCCAAGGGAGGAATGGACACTGCACGCGCAAAGATCCACGAAGCCACCAAGACTGAGGAACAGAAGGAAGCCGAGAAAAGCATCACGGACAAGGTTGGCGAGGCACTACCTGACTCGGCAGAAGAAGCCGGATCAAAACTTGGCAGTGCGATCGATTCGGGTGTGCAACAAGCGAAGGATGCCTTTGATATTGAGAAGAAGTAGATTAGCTACCAAGCATGATCTGACGGACATTTAGATTCAAATGTGTAACAAACTAGAATGAATCATCTATATCAGAATAAGAATTGTGCATTGTGAAGAGAGAAATATGAATACTTGCGTAGAGCGAAGAACAACCGAGGAGGACTTTCGCATCTGTTGAAGAGAAACCTCGCCCCACCAAAAACTTTGTTGTTCCTTTATCGCCAAATTGTTTCCTTTGTCGTCCAGGACTCAATGCTCGCCAAACTACTGCTGTAGTGTCGCCACGTTTCATCGTTTTGGCAACAAAGCGACCGTTGACTACTCTTTTGGAGTGATTTAGCAAGTCGTGGATGGTTTTGGCACGGGGGCGGCGTTTTCGCTTCGGGGGGGGGGGGGTAATATTGCACCAAAAACAAAAGAATGAATCTATTCAGTCAAGTCGTGGGTGCAGTCGAGGTCCCCAATTCCAGAGCTCCCGCGTCTGAGAACGAGTTCTGATTGACACGAAGAACCAAAGAGGCGAATGAATCCCTGTCATCTGAAAACAACAATGACTTTTATTGGGATATCGGTGCCCGAATCATTCCGAGCACCCAAATGTGAGGCTACAAGGGAAAAGTAAGATGTAACGACTCTGCATAGTGAATACGCTCCAAGCTTTATTATAATAGTATACAAGGGAGTTCTAGATTATTATTATATTGTATACATCCCTCTTTCTGTTGTACAGTGCTTTTGCATTGTTACTTGTAGTGTAGTTCGAGTCCCCAAACAATGCCAACGATATCTATAGAAGCACGAGTGTTATGGACTCATCAATCCAACCATGACGTGTCGAGGAGAGTGATTGTGAACTGAGGATGTATAGCAACCTCGTTTGCGATAGTACTTGCGGCAGTCGCGAGCATTTTGCTTTTGCTGCTTCTGCAAGGTTTCAGTCAAAGTAGCAAACTTTGGACTGGCTTCCATCGATTCCTTGAGATGTTCAAAGGCTTCCAGGACAGCTTTCGATTTGCAATCCATTTCAGCGGCAGATGCCATGCGCAAGAGAAAGCATTGTCTTTGGACAATTGGAAGATCCTCGTGTGGAATCATTTCCAATGCCAAGAGCATAGAAGAATGAGCAACCTCTGATGGGTGGTACGCAAGGAAATGGTGATCCGTAAGAGTCACCTCGCAGGCCAAGGAGGTAATATTGGTAATCATTTGTCTGGTGGTTTGGCCAATTGTGTTTGGCAGCAACCGTTCGAATTGCCTTAGAAAGCAATAAGAAGATGGTGGGTGCAAGTGCCACTCCAAACTTTCCAGAATTTTCTGTTCCATCTTAACGACATCTTTTTCCGTAAACTGTCCCCTTCCAAGTTTGACCAACTTGTCCAGCTTGATAATGGTCGAATCGTGAGTTTTCAATGCCAATTGGAGTGCTGTAGCAGCCGCACATTGATGCTCCTCGGGGGTGCAAACCAGCTTCTTTTGAACTGCAACATCAAAGAAAAAGGAGGCTGCTGCCACTGCTGCGCGTTGCAGACGGCAGTAATCAACGACATAGTACATCCATTCAATCAGCATCTTTCGCCACAGGGCAACCAGTTCGTCCTCGATTGGTGCTTGCGCGTAAATCTTGGACTCTTGGAGTTTCATGCGTTCCAAGATGTCATGTACATCAACGTGAGTTTCGTCTATTTCTGTCATGATTGTGTGGGTTTGGTTGTGTTATAGGATGTGTGTGTGGGCGTGAGAATGTAATGGTGGAGGTTGTTTTGGTTTGATTATGTGAACCGAGGCACTATTTGTATTTTTGAGATTTGCAAGAAGGTTCCAACGTTTCGTGTCACAAAACACGGACGGTGGTATTGATGTGCGTTTGCCTCCGTACAAAATGTGAATCGCTGGATTCTCGTTGACGGAAGTGATTTTCAAAACGCGTTCCTTGGTTCGAGCACGATCCACATGAACACGATCCGACGAGAAACAACGTAGATTCCTGTACCGTTGCGGACGACACTCCGCCAAAATGGGCGGCTGGCCGGAGTGACCCGACGTCGTATCGGAAGGCACGGGTGGTCAACTGACGCGAAAGCCTGCACGAAAAAATTACGCAAACGTTGCGTTCGAATGAGTCTTCGATTCGACTACATCGAGTAATACGTCACGTCAGTCAAGTGCGACAGCACTTCCATGACCAAATGAGACATGCGAAAGATATTTTGAGCTGATATCGTTAAGTCCATTTGAAACAAAGGCGAACTTCCGTGCCTGTTTGGCACGCGACGGCAAATTCTGATCATTGCTCACCAGTACATCACTCACTCTTCCCACAGCGTTAAAGGTTGATTCGAACATGTACACTACGATTTGAACCAACACAATAATCTGTGATGTAACAAGCTCCTAGAGTAGAGGAGATGAAATGGATTGATGTTTTGTGTCATTGAATAGTTATCCTTTATTGGAGTCTAAAAGACTTGTTTAGTACTACAAAAAGTGAGAAACATGTGCAAAGTGCTCGTTGAAAATCGGATGCCAAGATAGAACTTTTTGGATTCCCTAAGTAATGAACGTTCTCGTACTCGTTGTTCGTTTTCGTCGAAGCCAAACGGTCTTGCTTATTATTTATTGTGACGTCAAGGAAACACATGAAACGGTACCCATCCAAAATTTTGGTGGTCGCACTGTGGTCACAACACTCTACTCGGGAAAATCTCCGAACTTTTCCCCTTGCCAAACAAATCAATCGTACCAATGGAGTGAAGTGGTTCCTGGACAGAAATTATTACCTTTATAATACCAGATGTACAATCAACTTCTAGCATCGAAACGAAAGTTTGATGGCCAAAACCCAGAAGTGCAAAACTTGCTTTCTCTTTCTATCGTTCAGCAGAACGACGGTAGCAGGATCTCTGGGTCGTACAATCTCCATAATAACACTTCTTCCTCAAACGCCTCGAACCACCTGGAAATGAACGGCGGTGACTTTCGAAGTAGGCAAGGGCAGCAGGGCGAGGCATCGGAAGACTATGAGCCCTACACAAGCACGAATGTGAATGATAATCATGACAGTGATGATCCGCTCTTTTCTGCTCCCATAAGACAGATCATTGATGACTATGATGGAGACATGGATGCGTCAAGATCTCCGGCAAAGAGAGCCAAGCTTCAGCATCAGCAGGAGCATTCAGGAGGACGACTGACTCCACCACCCAGTCCTCCCAACTCTGCCTTTGTCTTCTTTTTTCGGATACAACGCGAAAACCTCTTGGAAAAGGCAAAGACTGGGGGCACCAAGTTTCAAAACACCCAACAAGTCGTACAAGAAATTGAAAAGGAATGGGGGCTTTTGGCAATGGATGAACGCAGAGTGTACGAGCAACTAGCGGCGAATGATGAAAAGCGGTACCAGCGAGAAATTGAAGAGTACCAGAATAAGCGTCAACAACATCATCAACAACAACAGCATCAGCAGCAGCATCAACATCAACATCAATATCAACAACTGTCAAATCAAGGAGAGCAAGCGTCTAGAAACAATTTTCAAACCATGCTCCTCGCAGGACTCCTCCCAGGCCAAGTTTCAACAGCCACAGCTACACAGCTACAGGTAAATGCGATTGCCCGGCTTCGGTCACCATTTCCAACTGCAGCTGCTACAGTGAGCTCTGCTACAAATGTCGCTCCAAGCTACCATCACTTTATGCCGCCAACCCAGGCAGTCGTTAATGCCTCCAATGCCACCTTTCCAAACAGCAATACAATCACCCCACCACAGAATCCTCCATCGGTATCAGCTCCTCCTCCTACAACTCTAAGGATGACCAACGGTACCATTGTACTCCCTCCATCCCAATCATCGATTCCCTTACCCGCAGGCATGGAGATTGAATTGAGTGGGCGCATGTACAAGGTCGGATACCAATGCCAACTCATGACTCGTGAAGAAGCTCAAAAGTACGTCAAACCGTATACAGCGGCTCAGAGTGAACTATTCAACATGCAACAACAACAGCAGCAGCAGCAGCAGCAACCACCGTTACCTTCTCCATAATTTCTAAAAAGACACAGGGAAATAGAATAAAATGTTTAAGTAAACAGCTATATAGATTCATAATATCATTAAACTTTTCACTCTTGCTCTACTAGTTTCCCCATCAATCTTCTCTTGCAACAGTGAGCATGGACTTTACATTTGGCACGACCCCCCTTCGTCACGATTCGAGCAACGGTTCGAATTGCCGTGTGGTTTCACCTTGCTCGACAAAAATTCAAGCAACGGTTGGAATTACCAGTCCAGTTTCACCTTGCTCGACAAAAAAATGACTAATCTGTTGTAGCCGGCGTTGGCAGTGGGACTTTAATTTGGCACGATTCCTCTTCGTCCCGTATCAGATAGGTATCGGCAGCCGCCACGATTCGGGCAAGGATCGGCACTGCCAGCACGTTGTCACCTTGGTCGACAAAAATTTGGCTCGTGGTACAGGCAGTCGCATAAGCTAGCGATCCGGCAAATGCCAACAAGGGAACCTTCCATTCTGCTCCATCCGTGACGCCGTCGTATTTGGAAATCCAACTCTCGGCCAAGGTGGAGAAGCACTCGGTGGATTCGTCGGCAGAAGCATCTTCTGGGAGTCGTTGCATGTTGAAGTAAGCCCTTATGGTGGCATTGGAAAGTTTTAGGGCTTCGACTTCGGCTGGAATGCCATCCCATGGTGACGATGAGGAATTGATCGAGAAAACCGAAGAAGGAAGTGCGGTAAGAATGGTCGCCAGGATGATTGCGAATGTTCGAGGACCCTCATAAAAGGCAGAAGAATTGTCAAGATGAATCAAGGTTCTAGCAAGGTTCGGTTGCACAATGCCCTGAAGCAACAAGGCAACGTTGACTGCCGACAAGGATTCACCCAGAAAGGCACCTATTCTCCATTTTAGGTTAGGATACCGAACATGACTCGGAGTTGGTAGTGCGACAGGGTCCTTTTCGGCAATCACGTCGGAAAACACTCTACTCAACAAACCAGACGGTTCTTCCACGCCAGGCAACATGCTTCGGGATACGGCACGACTGTAGGATACAGCTAGACCAATGGCGAAGCTCAATGGAGCCACACCCAAAGGGTTGTCTCGCAACAGTTGCACTTGATGATTCCAGTCAATGTTGCCAGACTTTGACAGAATTCCAAAAAGTAGTACTTCTGATGCGAACAAGACAAATGGTGCAGCTTTCTTTTGCACCAAATTCTTCAGATCTCGATCTCGTGCCAAGGATTCTTTTGTGGACGTCATTGTTTTCTGACGTGCTTGCAAGAGAACTTGGTTCATTCGTTTGGCTGCAAACACAGCCGAAGAGGTGGCATCCGGCAATCCGGTGGTTTCATCCACAAAGTTAATGTAACGATTGGAGGATCGAGCCGAGGCCTTTCGTCGTAAATAGGAATCAGCATCACCCCGTGCCCACTTTTGACCGTTCCATCGGTATCCCATTTTCTCTAACATTTTAGCTTGTTGATCGTTTGGCTGAAGCCGATTTGGAGGTGGCGGAAGGTTGTCTTTTGATATGACGTTGTTCTTGTTGCCATTATCATTTGCCAAGCCGTGACATCCAGTCAGAAGGCTGGCCGCGATGTGGCTGATGAAGAGCACATAGCATAGAGATGTTCGGAACATTATTGCCTTTCTCTCATTGTTTGGAATCTTCGTTAGGTTGCAAAATACAGTATCGTACTGATGTAGATTGCAACAGATTTTATCATTAGGTCGTGATACATTAACGGACAAAATCAACCAAACGGACATATTTAGTGCGTCAGGCAGATTTGAAACTTCAAAAACGTCAACTCTGCTACCGGTACGAGTCTACGATGTAGTAGCTTTTGATTGATTGGAGGTGTGTGGAATCCTTATACTGTAGGTTGAACCAATACGGATAAAGATGATCACACTATCTCAGATCCAGCTTGTGATCTTCTTCTTTCTAATCGCTAATGTAGTATCGTTTCAGACAAATCACCAACAGCTGAAAACTAGTTCTGGTACCACATCGCTGGCAGCATCCGAAGCCTACCCCACGTTCACACAAGTCATATCAGATGTTGATGACACATTAAAAAGCAGCGGTGGAGTGAATGTTGGGGGAGTGGCTCTGGGTGGAATCGATGTGCAATATGAAAGAGGCGACTTTTACCCAGGCGTAGCCGAGTTCATGCTGGAGATAAGTCGACATGGATTGTCTGATGAAGACTCCAAGTGTCCTCCGAAAGTGGCAATTCTAACAGCAAGGGCTGAAGAGTTCAAGATGGCGCTTGAGATCAAGGAAGACAGCAAGCTTGCTGTAGCCATGAGGACGGCGGGAGAACGAGCTGGTATTTCCGGCTGGGGAGTTGGTCCTGTACTGTACGGGAGCGTAGCTGAGTGGGTGATTCAATTTCGCAAGGGCTTGAGAAAGTTTACAAACTTTGAACGTCTAATACAACAAGATCCAACAGGAATGATTATGCAGTATGTTTATGTTGGGGATACTGGGGAACTGGACCAAGAAGCAGGTGAAACAATGCTACGGGAATATCCTGAAGTTGTCAAGGCTGTGTTTCTTCATGTTGTTTCGGACGAACTGGATCCACCGCCTACCATTCCTCCGCCCAAAATCATCAATGGGAGACCACTGGTTTTCTTCAAGACGTACGTTGGCGCAGCTGTGGACGCAGTGCAACTCGGATTTATGGAAGTCAGCGGTTTGGAAACTGTAATCCTCGCCGCCACCGAGCGGTTGGGCAACACTCCCAGAGAGAGCGACAAGTGGCGTGACCTGCAGAATGATATTGGCCGAGCCGAAACTATTTTGAGTCAATATTCCCTGTAGTTCTGGAAAAAGTCGAGCCTTGATGTGCATTGGAATACTATGCGCTAGATCCCCTTTTTGAAGCTGTCGATTTTCTATCTGTCGAATTCCTCTTAATTTTTGAGGCTCTTGACGGATCTTTTGAAAACGATTCATCAAAATGATCAATCTTAGTTCTTGATTTGCGCTCTTCGTCGGATTCAGGGATCTTCCACCCGAAGCATCGCACTGTCAATGCTGCAAAGATGTAAGCATTGGCTCCAAAGATTGGTACGATGACATAGGAAACGACGAGTAGTGCCAGCCACATAATGTATAGATTCTCCAAGTGCACCTCTTCCAGATAGTACGCATACGCACATATCGTGAATATAAAAGAGAAGGAGAGCATGAAGACTGCTGCAGCGATGTCCTTCATCAGCTCGCCTCGAATCAGGTTGTAAATTAGGATTTCTTGTGATGTTGCAAACAACAGAATTGCAAGTTCCGAGAGAACCCAGTCAATGCTAAACTGAACAACGGGCCAGTCTCCAAGTCCTGGACCATCCTTCTGACCATACAGGTCATCCCATATTGACTTGTCCAGCATATCTGAGAATAGTGGATATGCTGTGTCTTGAGTGCTGTCAAAAAAGCAGACATGGTCATGCTTTGAGGCATCTCCAAACAGAATCGATACGCCAAAGGAAAGAACTGTTACCGATAAGAAGCGAAACCATAGAACGGACGAGCGTTCATCGCGTTGGCATATGAAACAGAGACATTCGAACGGATTCTTAAAGACAGAGCAGAACTTCAACCTTTCGCCTTTGATGTTGATGTATCCAAACATGTGAAGATAGTAACGCTTCATCCATTCAAAAAACTTGCCGTCAAAGAGGCGATAGTCCAATGTAGCCGAGGCCAACAAAAATAAAGCAATCATCGACCACATGACAATCATGGGCCAGGAAAGGAAATCCGTTTCGTTTCCCGGCAATGGTGCAATCTTTTGGCCTGCAAACAACGATGAACCTGCACAACCGCCACTGCATGTGAAGACGCCCGTTGCAGTCTCGAACGTACTGGCATATGTTAGCCATCCTAGCTTTTGCTCTTCACAATATCGCTGAAGGGCCCCACACGAAAGATCGTCGACTGTTTCGACTTCGACATCGCCTCCGCCACAATAAACAGTAGTGGGAAGGGCTTCTTCCACCGAAAACCCAAAAATGGTGCCTGGAAGCTGCTCGCTCTCTTTCCCTCCGATGAACCCATAATCTACGGAAGAGTTTGTACTACAACCACTGCAATAGTATGGGCCGTAGTTTGCGGCTTCCATCATTTCCGACTCATTTCCGTACTGAAAAAGGCTGATCTTGCTTTGAAATCTCGAGACGTCTTCAAAATATTCCCCCCACATCAAGAATGTTCCTTTGCATGCTTCTTTTGCTTCCGCAACAGTCTCATAGGTTAGACAATCCAGTGATGGAAGGTTCTCGGGCACAAAATCAACATTCACCCGTTCACCTTCGACCGTGACATATTTCTGAGCCAAGAGCATGCTGACCAGTGCAGCGATAACACTACAGTGTCTTGTCATTCTAACAGCAAGACGAAGTTCTGTGGTGGAAGATGGAGGGAAAGAAAAATCAGTTTCGGGTTTTCTGGAATACAGATGGTTTCTGTTGGAAGCAACATTTATAATGGAAGCAAGATCAACTTTCGTGGAACCATGATCGACATTCAAATTTTGGCCGCACAGAACTTAACTTTCCGCGATGATTTAGCGTTGACTCATTCGAATGATCTAGTCAGACAGTCAGACGTCTTGACGTCATACCTACTGACTGACATCACATGCGTGCGCGCACACCTCACACATCACTTCACGAGTGCTCATTTTGGACGATCTTCGAGGCGGTTCTTCTGCGGAAATCCGATCCATCAGTTTCATGTCAAAAATCGATAGATTGCTGATTCTTACGCCGTTACCATGAAGTTCCTCCTTGCATCCCTTTTGATCTCCCAAGCTGTTGCTTTCGCTCCTATTGCCCAAGGCAACGTCAACACTGCCCTTCGTGCCGGTGACTACGAACCAATGGAGGGCGAAGGCAAGATGAATATGAAGATTGACCTTGATTCGAAGAAGGTCGTCAACATGGAAGAACTTGCCGCTGGTGACAAGAAGGTTTACTGCCGTTGCTGGTTGTCTGGTACCTTCCCTCTTTGTGATGGTACCCACGCCAAGCACAACGATGCCACTGGTGATAACGTTGGACCACTAATTGTTTCCGGGCCCAAGAAAGAGTAATCATTGTGATTATATCTGCGCGAGCACTTCGTGTACCAGCTTCAACCAATGAAGCTTCTATACTATTCGGAACAAAGGTTTAATGACTATTAAAGTGAATGACGACAACATAATAGAATGGTGTACCAGTTGATGGTATGCTCGTGCTAATAGAATATACGTTTGTTATGATCGTCAAGTGCTGTGGAAATTTCTGCTTCGTTCTTATGCGTTCTACAAACTCGTCCATTGCAAAAGATGAGTTCGTATGCCCTATTCGAATGAAGGTCGCACCCATTCTGGAGAAATTCCAAATGAATGATTCTCATGAAACGAGTTTCTCGCTTTTCCTGTTGTGTCTAGTATAGGTAGGTTTGTTTCTTGGACCTTTTGTGGACAGCTTTTATACTGTAGCTGGAAATAAAGAAGAATGGGGCAAACTCGGTCATCCTATATATTCTATCTTGTTTCAATTATATTTGTTGCTGATGACGTCGTATTATGCCACCTTCAAAGGCCTTGCGTCAACCCAAGACTCGCTTCAGCAATGTGCCTGGTACAGTCGGATATTCATTCATGCACGCCAGTCATGGCTGTACAGTAGCCAATTCGAAAAGCTCTATGTGGCATTGTGAGCATCTTGGGCATCTTGGGCAACTTGGCCAACTTTAACGTCGTGAGCCTCTTCAGCGTTTTGAATCCTGTGCATCTTTTGAAATGGAAAGAGGCGAATCTTTTTCAGCAGAGCCAAAGCTTTGCTTGCCTTCAGCTTATTATGAGATTTTCGAAGTCCTTTATTCCATCTCTTGAATGCATTTTGGATTCCTCCTCGCCTCATCACCCCGCCCCTTGTATTGATCTCATCGGAACGCTCTTTGAGATTGGAGATGATGTTGTCTTTCACTTCGTCCACTTCATGATCTGTGACAATGCGAATCAGGTCAGTAAGAGCGTCGTTGTGTCCAAGGATATCAACATGGTCACCCGAATGCGGCCCTCTTCTCATCGGATCCTCTACTGTGAACTCCTCCCGGTGTTCATATTCTCTCGTGACGACTGGAATCCTTGATGGGTTAAGCTTGCTTCCTTTTTGTCTCCAACCATCCGCACAAAGGTATCCCAAGGACTCCAATGGTACGCTGCCATCTCCATCGGTATACTGTTTCGAAAGAAGACACAAAGGTTTAGAAGACACAAAAGATTTAGCAAGTGACAAACAAATCCTTCTGTAGACCCACCTCTATTCCATGTATAATATTATTATCAGCATCCTCGACACTCGTGTCAATGACAAATGGAACGTCGGCACTCGGATTGGATAGGTCATCGTCCGTTGCTCCTTCGTCTTCATTTCGCTTATAGTAGTATGCCTTTTCCGTTTGGAGGCCGACACCTGAATTAGTAGGTATGTGTGAGGGTCACGCGTTCTTATTCTTGATCGCTTTCCAATATTATATGCACGTACCATACAAGCAATAAATCTTCATGTTCGGGGCCTTTGGAAGTGGAGTTTTTGACGCATCATGCCACGCTTTCTTCCCCGTCTCAGATTGGTAGCCTCCTCCCAATCTTGCAAGGAAATCTATGATTCGAGAACTAGGGTGGTGACTGTATGATCCAAATCTCTCCACCGCCTCATGCATCGGGGTATCCTTGTCCAGGATATCCCAGTCGTCATCTGAACCGGTTCCTTCTCCGTCTGTCATAGTGATGATATTCTCCCAGAAACCATCACTTCCTTTCGGCAGCATGTGCCACAAAGAACCCCATGATCGCCACAGATCGCAGCGGACCTTGCGCCCAATGAACTGTTCGATAAGCGAACCTGCGGTTCCCATGAAAATTGTATCACTCATCTCGCCAGAAAGCAAGGCACTCGCAGCCTTGGGAACACCCAAATGAGATCCAGCAATATTGACATAGGCATGAATGTGGTTGTCGACCCAATTTGGGTCTTCGTCAGAGACCCATGCAAAGAAATAGTGCACTAAAAGTACCCCAAGCGAGTGCGATGTGAGCACAATCTTCTTTCCAGTGACTTTGTGAAAAGCCTCAATTTTGTATTTGAGTTTGGTGAAGAACCCGTCTCGCTCCTCTAACTTTGGAAAGGAAAGTCGCCAGTCGTAACTCTCCATGCTCATTATGGAGCCATCATACCCAACATCTGCCAAGGATTCCAATATCTTGCCCCAAACCCAATAGTTGCCAACAAAGTAGTCTGCTGCCTCAAATCCTTGTGCGGATCGTATTCTGATTCCTTCTGGATCTTTTCCAGTAACAGGATCTAAAGTCAAATGTTCCATGACACAATGCCGCTCCATAAGCCACTGCTGTACGCTTCCAGCGCCTCCCCACATACGTGTGCGAAAATATTTCTTGGCGCATTCCTTTCCTTGCCAAATTTCCAGACCACTCGTGACAAATCCAGGGATCATGATTACAGGATACTTTCCATGAGCACCCTCTTCCGCTAACTGAAAGCCAGGTCGCAACCGTTCTTGTGTCAGGTGAGTTCGGGACTGATTAAAACGATTCCAGGTATCATTGAAAGCATTGAAGGTATTGAGCTGGTGCTGTAGTTGTGGAATGATACCACTATCTGAATCAATATGATTCTTCAAACCCGAATACATCATCCATTGTCCCGCGAGTACAATGGCTGCAAACATAAGCAGAAATTTTTTTCTCGACATGTTATTGTCACCAGATTCTGCCGTCTCTGGTGAATTATTGGTATTCTCATCATCAAGTTTCTCTCCTTTCGAAGTGTCGACCGAGTCTTCATGGCTCGATTCGTCGACGTTGGGGGGATGCGATGTTGTTTCTGATGCCCCATCAGCTGCTTCTTTGTTTGTGCTCATTGTGGTAGTGAGTGAGTGACCGACAAATATGTGAGTACAAAGAAGATATCTTTTTGTGTTTGGTCTACTGGTGTTTTTGTGTTCTTCTATTCCTACTGCGTTGAGAATCGCTTTCCCAGGTTCTCGTTCTGTCGTAACTCTGAGAAGAAGTTGTCAGTCGTGTGGTGTGTGATAATATACTTGAATGCTTGATACGCCTTCAATTTGTTTTTTCTGGGATATGGATGAGAAAATCATCGACGTTGTGTACGACGCGTTCTTATTTTTTGACGCATACGGTATGTGACGTGGAATCTGCATTCCGTCCGAAAAAATGTAATGTACTGTATGTACGTACAGTAGATATGTGTCCAGTGATTCGATATTTGACCCCATCGACTAAAACAGAAAGTTATTCGCACCAGCACAAGAAAGCAAGCATGACACAACAACAACAAAACCACCAACAACAAAGACTATGAGCAATGATGTCGATCCCAAACAGACTGCCGCAACCTTACAGATGGCAGCTTACATGGAATCCACAGGCGACTACAAAAACGCGCTGGACTTTTACCGAAAAGCACTTTCCATGCTCTTCCAGACGGTCGGCCAGAAACATCCAACCGTGGCCGAAACCTATGAAAAAGTTGCAACCATACTCGAGAAGGTGGGAAACAAGGAGGGTGAGAAAACAGCAAGGAAGAAAGCGAGCGATATATATCAAGAACTCTTCACTGTACTCTTCAAGCAAGGGAAGACGGATGAAGCCTATCAAATGTACAACAAGTCCAAAGGAATCAACTTGGAACCATCCTTGCTGAAACGATCGTCACTGACGAGCTCCAGAACCATCTTCAGCTCAGCAAGTAGTCGGTCTTCTGAGCTTCGAGCTGAAACTATTAGCTTCCTCGATACGTTGCGAGGATACTTGGATTGTCGACAACAAATGGACGCAAAGTACCAAGAAGTGGACGAGGATAATCGCTTGGCAAACTTTAAACTCAAAACGGATTCCGGGGGGATACAATTGCCTGACAAGGAAGACCAATATAAGGAAGTTTATCAGCAACAGTCAGTTCACGGAGTAGCTGTCAAGACAATTGATGAGCTCTACGCCGCGGCAGAGGTAGCTCAACCAATATATGAGAAGACAATCAAACGATTGATATCCAAGGTTTGCGACGATTGCGGGACAAGTCTCAACAAAGTTGGAATGCGCTTTGCTGATTTGAAGCAACAAGAACGTGCTCTAGAAAAAGCTGAAGATGATTATGGTAGAAGGCGTCCTGGACCTGCGGTGTCTTGGTTATATGATATCGTCCGAGGAAGCGTGGAGTTTCGATCTGCCAAAGAAATCGAGCGATTTGTCCACAATCTGCGCAAGAAGAAAACTATTCATATTGTAAAGGCGAAGAATCGTTTTGAGAGACCTAGTCTGACTGGATACCGCGATATGTGTATACATATTCAGCTTGATACGAAGAAGGGTTTCCATCACATCTGCGAGGTGCAGCTTCACCACAAAGAGATGATTGAGCTTGAAAAGGAGATTGGATCTCATGAGTTCTACGAGTTCTTTCGATCATACTTTGCTGGCGCGACGGGAAGTCTAAGGGAACGTCTGGACGACTTGCAGTTGATCAGTGAAGGTAGATTTGTTGACGACTCGTTCCTGGCCAACTTGCTCGCAGAGTGTCGGGACGTGGATCGTCTCGAAAGATTGGGGAAATTATTCGCAAAGCAGCTGTGCGAGTACGACAATGCAATTCAAATCTATCAAAGAATAGCACAATTGGAGTCCTCGCGGCTTGGTTCTAAGCATCCGATGATGGCAGGCATCTACAGCACTATCGCCGATATATTACAAGAGAAAGGAAGTATGAATGAAGCTCTTGTCATGTATGAGGAGTCCATACAGCTTTTCGCCAGTTCCATCGGAGTGACACATCCTGCAATAGCAGCAATGTACAATAATTGTGCAGGTGTCCTGGAACAAGTCGATAGGTATGATGAGGCATATGAAATGTACAAAAAGGCATCCACTATATTCCAAGAGCGACTTGGAGAAAAGCATCCATCTTTAGCCAGGATCTACCATAACATGTCCGGTATCCTGCAAGATCAGGGCAAAATAGATGCGGCCATGGACCTTCTTCAGAAATCATTGAATATCAAATTGGAGGCATTCGATGACACCCATGAATCAGTTGCAAATTCTTACGATAGCATCGGTCATGTCCTTGTGCGTCAAGATAAATTGGAGGAGGCAACGGAACACTATGAAAAAGCTCTTGAGATATTCAGGCGAACTGTTGGACCAGCGCATTCGTTTGTCGCGACGGTGTCCCATAACAAGGGCGAGCTCTTGCATCGGCAGGGAAAACTAGACGAAGCGTTGGAAATGTTCAACACGGCATTACAAATTAAGACAAAAAATTACGGAGAGGAGAGCTCTGCTGTCGCCGGCACCTACGATTCGAAGGCGTCAACTCTCGTGGACAATAATATGCACGATGATGCTATAGACTTGTGCAACCGAGCCTTGGCCATCAAGAAGAATACTGTCGGTGAAAATCATTCATCCATTGCCCACATCTACATTACTCTTGGAAACATACTGTTATCACAGGGCAAGTTCGAGGGAGCGATGGACATGCAATCGAAAGCCTTTAGAATTGTTACGAAAGTCTTCGGTAACGAACATTATTCAATCGTCGATATATACAGCAATATGGTTATGATTCTGATCGAGCGAGAGAATCTTGAAGAAGCAATATCAAAAGCACAACAAGGGCTTAGTCTTGCAACGAAGCTTTTCGGTGGAGACAATACAGAAACGGCCTCGGCTCAGAGCAATCTTGGTGATGTACAAAGAAGCCAAGGGAAGGCCCAATCAGCGATGGAAGCATACGAAGAGGCAATGCGAATCGACAAACGCGTTTTTGGCGATAATCATATTCGTGTTTCGATCGGATACCGAAAAATCGCAAACGCTTTGGTGGATCTAGGGGATAAGAAACGAGCTATCAAAAACTTCAATCGCTCATTGGATTGGCACGAGACGAGGTCTGGAGACTATGCATACTCCCACGTCGATGTACTATATGATATTGGCCGGCTGCATGTGCATCTCAAAAAGTTTGATAAAGCAATGGATTATTTCCAACGCGCCTTCGACATTTGTGTCGAAGCTGAATGCGAGGATCACTACATTGCTGCGAAAGTACTCGCGGGGATTGCATGGGCACAGAAAAGTGAGGGAGCCGATTTGGATAAATCAATGAATTCATATCGAACGGCAGAAGACATTCTCAAAGCCACTATTGGAGACGATCACATCGTCCTCGGAATTGTCTATAATGGCATCGGGGAAGTACTGGCATGTCAAGGGCAATTTGAGACTATCTGAGTATGGCCAGGGCGATTTACGAGAGTGAGCTTGGTGACTATCCCTTTCGAATCGCTGAAGTGAATTACATCTTGGGCATGGTTCGACAAAAAGAAGGAAAAATCCAAGAAGCATTGACATTGTTAAAGAAAGCTGATCAAGCCTTTTGCAAGACGGCCCACACCTACGAGCAAAAGAGGGTGCATCATAGAGCATGTATAGCAGCGGCAGAATGTTTTCGGCACGCAGGAAAATTGGAAGAGGCAGAGGAAGTAGAAGAACGAGCTCAAGCTATAGTGTTGTTTTGAGAAATTTTGATAATATATACAGTATAAAAATTACTAACATCACGTTATTATTGAAGTTGCGTACGGTGCGCACCGTAGCGTTGAACTGCGCACCACGAGCGTGCCGGCATCGCGTGATGGTATTTTTCGTGCACCTTCAAGCGTTGTGCTTGTGAGTCGCCATTCGTATGCTTCCAACATCAGAATCGCAAGAACATCCACACACCTCCACCTATCTAAACAGGGTTACTTACAACGTATTTGATAGAAGAAGCGACAAAGAAAAGAAGAAGACTCTAGAATGATGAAAGAACTGAACTTTTCGAGGCACACCTGTTGCCTAATTATTGTTGCATTGATGGCAGCTTCCCACACTTGTCATGCAAGTGGAACAAAATTGGAGCAACAAAAGTCCAGATCACTTTTCCTTGATAGTATTGTAATGCGAGAGCCCTCAAGCTCTGCTGCGACTGCTCCTGTCGCATCGGTGGCGTCGCCTCCTGTCACACCGGCAACCAACATGCCAACTCAGACTCCAACCCTAGCAGGTACTGCTGGCCCAACACACGGAGCGATCCCTGCCATTACCCACACTCCCACTCAAGCAGTCGGTAGTGCAACCACGACTGCAGCCGCTGAAGATGTCATAGCAGTGGCAGCTTCCGCTACTATAACCCCAACAATCACTCCAACAGTCACTCCTACCATTGAAGCATCGAGCAGTCCCACCAGCAAGCCGACAACTTCGCCCACGGTAATGGCTAGTTCTCATCCCACTGCTACTCCTTCGAGATCACCCACAGCTCAGCCGTCTGCCATTCCAACAAAAATGCCCACGATGAGTCCCAGTATCGCTCCATCGAGTACGCCATCTATGGCTCCATCAGAAGTTCCATCCCCAGCCCCTTCCGTCACACCCGACTGCATTGATGATCTTTCCAAGGTACACGACATGGAAATCAACATTCAAGATACTTCTAGACGTCGAAAATACTGGCTGTGTCCTGACACGGTGTTCAATATGGGGACCTTGAACGCCAATGGAACAATCATTGATGGCCAATCCTACATTATGTTACGTCCCAACGTCATTTACCAGTGTGGGTTGGATGGTAGCCGATCTAACAACTGTACCATTCAGGGTGGAGATTTTGGTGTCACCTCCTTTTATGGTGTCTTCGAGGGCATTCAAGAGACTGTGGACAATGCCGTTATTCAAGGATTGACGTTTGTGGGCCAAAGCCTCTTCTCCGTGGTTCTGGAAGCCGCAGGCGACGTCACATTTCAAGATTGTGTCTTCCGAGATCAAGAAAGCATGGCACCTGTCCTGATTCAATGGAATGGTGAAGCACCTTTGGAGAGTACCACTCGTAGGTTGCGAGCTTCAGCCGATTCGGGCAATACTGGATTCCAAGGCTTTCATCAGCGTCGAGTTCAAAACCAAATTTCGGCCACGCGGTATTTGGAGGAGAATGCTACTGATGTAGTGGAGGATACCACTGTGAGCACCACTCAACTCAGACACAAGGTTGCATTCAGACAGTGCGTCTTCCGTAACAACCGTGCCAACAAGCAATATGGACTTCCAAGTATGATTGAAAACACCTACCAAAGCGAATTGGTCATCGAACATTGCCTATTTGAGAACAATGACTACGGAGAGGCAACGAACCCAACAGTAAGTAGCTTCAGAGCTAGGATGACAACTTGCACTTGTGGCCTGTAATTAAAGCTAACAGACTGTCCTTGTGTGCAGCCATTTGGATATGCCATTCGCAGTTTCGGCCCATTGTCTGTCGAAGCCAGCTGTTTTGAAGACAATGAATTCCTGCAGGACGCTCCTGTGGTAGTTTACAATGACATCTACTCTTCTGTCAACAACTATGCCACCCCCAAGCCCGATCACTTGTACTGTGGCTTGATGGCCCTCTATAACAACAACAGAACTGGATTGGTCACACCTGCATCATCTTTGATTGACCAGGGTACTCCTGACTGTGTGGAATCAGATGTGGATAGTTGTTTGGTCCAATTGGCCCCCACCTTGGCGCCGACCGAACCGCCGAGCATGGAACCAACCATGGCATATGATCGTATTGTCCACATCAGTGGTAGCTCTAGAATACAGTTTTCGAGAATGGCAATGGTGGCGCTGTCGTCCATCTTGCTGGTGGCCAGTTGGTAAGAGCCAATTTAGCGTCCTTGACAGTACTGTAGTTCCACCAAGAGGATCGATCGTACCATTCGATCCATTCATACCCATGTAAACCATAGCTTTATATTGATATTTACTACTTTTTAGATTTGTGTTGGGGAACAGCATACCATGCATTCTATTATTCTATTATTCATCCCCACTCAAGAACTATTTCATTCACCATCCATTCCCACATGTCGCATCAAGATTAAAAATCAGATCTCGCACGCGGGGATCCGCGTAACAAATGTAAGGTGTCACATACGACAAATGTCCGACAGGGTTGAACCTTTCCTTCATTTTTCTCCCAGATTATTGGGACACAAACCATCACAAAAATTCAAAACCCGAAAAGTTTTTGCCGACGACAATCAGATGCATCTATCATCCCCCATCCTATCATCGCCCAAAGCGATGTTACCACTATCGGAACGATATAAAAAAGCCAACGAATACTTGCGTGACGAAATCCGTCGAGTCAAGCTTGCCCACGCCCAACAACTTGCTGAAAAGGATGCCATGATTGAAGACCTGAACGAGCAAATCCAGCGCCTTCAGCAACAGCAAGCGCCACAGACAAGGATCAAGCCCAAGTCTTCCTCTTCATCACCGTCTAGCAATCCTAGACCAGGGGTTCTACGTCGTTCGAATTCCCATTCGGCGTCTACCAATTCTACTTCCAGTCTACGAATGGCCGAATTAGCTTCCTTTTCGACCACTTCAGCTGAGGAAGACGAAAGCATCAAAAGCATCACCAGTAACAACTACATTCACGAATCTTTTCTTTCTATTCCAAAGGTCCCCCTTACGGAAGAAGACGAAGAGGAGGAGGAAGAAAAGGTGAAGAAAGAAGATATTTTATCTCAAGACCGTGACAAGAAAAATGATAAAACCATTGAAATCCGCAATGCCAATAACCCTCAAGACGAAGAAGAAGTCATGTCCGATCAACTACCAAGGCGCAAGCATTCCTTATCTGCTTTCGTCCGAACTACTAGCAGGAGATTCGTTCGTCGTATGTCCTTCAAGAAATCCCGACGGCCTTTTTTTCGTCCAAAGAAATTGGGACGGAAAGGAACTCCCTTGCCTACCACCATAGAAATGGTGGGTGATTTGAAGGAGAAAGATCCTCGTGATATCCATTACCAACCTGACACACCATACGAAGATGATAAAAGTCAAAATGGACCACCACGATTGGAATCACTCAAGCGCATGAGTTCCATCTACTCTAACGGCAGCTCGGTCTGGTCGACCGATCCTATTTCATCTGACCCTGCCTTTCGATTGGACTCCAGGAGAAGCTCTGGCTGGTCCATGAATCCACTTCCGTCTGACTCTGCTGCTAAGCGACCTTCAACAAACCCCCGAAGGCCCACCATTGTTGCTCCTACTGTCCGGGTTCGGGAACTGCCTCGAGAATTGAGCCTCAATCGAGTCGTAACGGAAGACGAGGACAGCGATGATGATTTGTCAAGTCCCCAACTGGCCACGAAACCCAATGAAAAGCATCAGACCACTTCCACCGTCCAAGTGAATTGCCAGCACATCACCGATGCGTGCAACCGTCGTGGGCTTTACAGTGGAAGCCTGGATGCCGAGACGCAACTACCGCATGGACATGGAAGGTACGATGGCTTTTCTCTTATCATTTTGTTTCATTTTCGTCGGCGTTTTTTTCTCAATACCTTCGACCAGCATGATTTACCCAGGCAGGGCGCGGTACCAGGGATCCTGGGAAGAAGGTCACTGGCATGGCAAGGCGATCTTCCGAGATGGCATGGGTAGTGTCTATCACGGATACTTTGAGCAAGATAAGAAAGAAGGAACTGGCATTCTCAAGTACGCCAGTGGAAAAACCTTTGAAGGCCGGTTCAAGGACAACCAAATGTACGAGGGTACAATGACGGATGGTCGCACTGGTTCCACTCACGAAGGTCTCTTTGAAAATGGACAATCCCATGGTTTTGGATCGCACCAGTATTCGGATGGCTCCGAGTATAGGGGTCAGTTTGAGCAAGGCGAGAGACATGGACATGGTACGGTCGTCATGCCATCTGGTGCCAAGTACATTGGGGATTTTGAAAATGACCTGGCCCATGGAATGGGTCAATCGGAGTATAAGGATGGAACCGTCGAGCATGCTGGCCACTGGGATACCGGGGTACCTGTGCATTCGCAAATCTTCGATGCCTAAGCGGGAGCATATCGCTGTCGCCTAATCACAAAATTTAGGCAAATGTTGGCGATTGACCCATCAAGTTAGGATGGCAGTAGTAATAATACCCAGCGGAATCTGGGTGTAAGGTAGTTGTTGCCAAACGGCAGAAGAAGCAACAATGATCCTCGGATCAAAAGTATGGGGCAGAAGGCAGTGCTGTCATGCTGCTCACATTATTGATACTTGCGATCCCTCATAGTCTTTTTAAGAGCTGTCATTTCATATGGAACTTCTTTGTTGTAATATAGGAATGAATCATCGAATTGCAATATTTAGAAGAGAGCACTGAAGCGATTGGACACCACACCGACAGAATCGTCATCAGAAGATGATTCGTCGTCACTGTCGTCTGTATCAACCTTTTCCTCTCCCTCTGGCACAGACCCACCATTCTCGACAGCTTTCGTGTCAATATTTTGTGGAACTTCTACAGCTGATTCCTCAGCTTCTTTGTCGTTGGAATTATTGCCATCCTCGTTGTCGTGGTTGGTTGGGTTTGATGGCCCACGTGACTTTTCCGCGATAATCTTGGCTTCCAGAGCACAATTCTCTAAGCAATATCTCTGAGCCTCTTGTTCACTCTTGGGTTTGCGGACTCGTACAAAGATCTGATTGTTGGGCAACAACCCTTCCTCTCGGCATCGTTTCAATACCCACAATCGTCGATTGTTCAGCGAAAAGTACCACGGTCCATCATCATCTTCCGATACAGGTGGACCCACAATGACTTGAATCGGCGGTAAATCTGAAGGATTCAATCTGCCATCCCGAATCTGTTCCAAGGTTCCTTCCACGCTGCGCCCACACCCACTAAATACTGGGCGAATTTTGGAATGCTGAAATCGGACCCTGGCTGGATCGACCATCAATCCGCCTTCGGAAGCTGCCACAGATGCGGCTGCTGTAGTGTTGGCCTTTTTCTTCTTGCTGTTGTTCTGCTTCTTGCCATTCTTTCCTTTGCTTTTTCCCATGATGATTGCAGATACGGCGTTCGCTGGATTATTGAGTGGTGGCAAATCATCATTGCAATTTCGAAATTTTGTGGGCGGGACAAAGGTCGAAGGAGTCGATCCAAAGGGCGGGCAGGCGATGATTGCGATTGATTTTGCGGTCAACATAATCTTCTGCCGACGGAAATGCGAGTGGTTCATTCATTCTCTTCGAACTACTGTAGCGGTGCGGTACGAATCCAAAACGGATACTGATCTGTCAGTTGTCGGCAGATCTTTACTTGAGCTCTACGCATACAAGATAGTGCTGTACTGGACAGTTGTTATTGTCCTTTTGTAACCATTGTCTGTATTCTGTTCGATGTCCCTCAACGTTCAAAACTCTCTTCCGAAATTGAATTGCAATACTTTGTGGAATCAATCTGGGTTTTCCTCCATGGACACTTCGCCATCTGCTACCAGCGCCCGCAATTCGATTGCTTCTTATGGCTTTCTTGGTGGCTCGCCTTCCAAAGAAAGTACACAGAGGATGAATTTTGAAGACCACAATCAGAGCTACAGCAGCTCAATGAGCTTGGAGACCCTGAAAGACGTGGACGGTGAGGATTTTCGTAAGGTAGCATCGGACAAAGAGTTTTCCAAGGAGCCAGAAACAGTACAAGAAGAGGCTGCTAGCGATGAGGTTGTTCGTGAGGACAGAAGTACATCTTTAGGCGAAGAAGAAGATCTTCGAGGTGCTGCAATTGTCTCTGAAGAAAAGACGGAAGATCATGAAACTGCCTCTTTGCATTATTCAAGTGATGCTGTTGATGCCACTGATACTGCTGGTACTGCTGATACTCCTCATGTCGAACGTGCAGAAATGCAATCAGAGCGAGCCGAAGAGAGCATTGGTGAATCATCCTCAGAGCCAGAGCAGACTAGAAGGGCTGTTGCTTTCAATGAGAAGGAAAATCAGCATATATTCAACACTGGCATTACCCCAACGAAAGTGACACAATTGGACCCGGAACAGATTCAGATTCGCAGAAGCTTTTCGGATGGTGTCATTGACAATACCACCCTGGAGTACGTCCCAATACGCTTAAAGTGTGGTATAAACGTCATGTGTGCTCCCCAAGTGCTTTCGGCGTCTCCGTTGGTTTTGAGATGTCTACAAACGGATGCCCAACGTTTGTTTACGATACTACCCAGATCGGTGCACGATCTGTTACGGCGGACCAAGATATGGGTGAATGCATCCTACTCTTATGGTTCCTTTGATGATCCCCAGATACTACGGCATTCCACGGCGCATCACAGCGACGAGTGGCTGGTTAACATTGCCAAGGATATACCTGAAAAGGCCTGCAGTATTGAAATTTATGACTGCAGATATTATGAACGGATGCGATTGCACTGGAATGGGGCCGGTCTGTTGCTGCACGAGTTTTGCCATCTGGTTCATCAATTCTGTCTTGGATTGGATAATTCCAAAGTTATGGAACTCTACCTAAAGGCGGATTGCTCGGGGAAATACAATGAAACGCCGCGACGAGACTGGGCGGGATGCGACAAGACTCACGATATGGGTAAGTTTGCATTTTTGATTTGGTTCCCAACGCAAAAGTGCTCACTGTAAATTTTGTTGTTCCTGTTCATTCCTCACAGCATATGCACTGGTGGATCAAAAGGAGTTCTTCTCCGAAATGTCTGTAAGCTACCTTAGCACTGGATACCGGCATTTGAACAAGGCTGATAGTAGCGTGCTGGAAACTTGCTGTCCACCGATCCTACTGCCAGATGTCTTTGACAGAGTGCTGCGTCAACATGGAATCGACGACCCTCTGGAGCGGCCAGAAGACTCCATGTGTTACATCCTCAACTACGCCCAGCGGCGGCATCCAAAACCAAAACTAGAAATTGCAGATCCCATCTTTCGGGAACGAGCCATTGCAACAAACTGTCGGAAGATTCCAATATGCAACAAATTCTACCCTTTCACTCGTGGACAATTGAAACATTATGATCCTTCCCTCTGCCACGCCATGGGGGGCTTGTGGAAAGAAATCGCTCGCTGGAAGGATCCCGAGGCAGAGTCGTCTTCCATATGCGCATTTCCAACTCTTTTTTAGTAGCATATCGAAAAAGGAACCATGATCGTTGGTATAAAACAATGCCATGTCATTGTTGCGAACCAAGCGATATTTGCAGTGGTAATTTGCAGTGGTAACCTTGTACCAGTGCGCCATTTCCGTTCTTTGATGTTCAAAGGTCGCCCATAAATACAATCTTAGTTGTTTAGCTGTGTAATGTAAAGTGAAATCTATTGATCCAGTGAATCAGATTTAGAATAGTCAAGAGCTGACTAAGAGTATTACTCGTCCTTATTTTCATCTCCATAGTAGGAATAGAATTGATCCAATTCAAACACATTTTCCACGCTTCCCAAGAACACTGGTGTTCGCTGATGAATTTCAGTCGCTTTGAGGGCTAGCACTCGACCAGTCCCTGTGGATCCAGCTCCACCAGCCTGCTCCATAATCATGGCCATGGGAGCGCACTCGTACAATAAGCGTAGCTTGCCGTCAGGATTTTTGCGCGTTCCAGGATAACCATAGAGACCTCCATTGATTAGAATGTTGTGAACATCTGCGACTAGGGCGCCAATGTACCGAGCTGTTGATCTGTATTGACAAAATAGATACAATTCAACATGAGTCGTATATCACAGTATGAGACAAATCCAAACTGGAAAACTTACGATCCTTGCTTAACCGAATCCAGGTATCGTTGCACTGGTTCCTCAAAGTCGCGGTAATTGGCTTCGTTGAAACTGTAGATGGATCCTTTTCTTGGGATTCGAATGTCATTTAGTGTGTGAAGGAATCTTCCGCTATCTGGATCCAGTGTGAATCCATCCACACCAGCCCCCATTGTCAACACTAAAACTGTGCTCGCACTGAAAAAAAGCGATCAGGAAAAGTTGAATCGACCGCAAAAGAAACACAATATGAACTCACGAGAATAGACAATACCCAGCTGCTACCATTCCAGTGCCATCTTGATAGAAAGTTGATGTATCAACTTTAGATCCCGGCTGTTTCTTGTAGATAGCAAAGATACTCCCCAAAGGCAAGGATGAATCAATGTTCTTGGATCCGTCTATGGGGTCGAACGCGGCAATGTAATCTCCCACTGCAAATGCCGAATCCGCCATGACATCGGCACAAGATTTTGCTTCATCCTCTTCTTCCGAGACCACCATTTGTATACAATTCCCACTGCCACAAAATGCCCTCAACATGAACTTGTTACACAGAACATCCAGAGTCTGCTGCACTTCACCTTGCACATTCTCTTCCAGCTGGGCTCCATCCTTATCGGTTGCTGCTCCAAACAGGTCGTCTGTCTGAGCACGCTGAATGATTCGATTGATTTGCTTGCAGGATTCAGCCACAGCTTGAAGCACAGGTTCAAGGTCACGAATATTTGATTGCTTCCAACATTCAATCTCCAAGTATCGTTGAAAGGTCTTTAGCTTCTTCTTTTTAGATGGTAATGCATGTAGAAGTGTGTTGCCACGAATCTGAATCTCATCTCGTATTGGACTCGATCGGATTTTTCTATTCCAGTTTTGTGGACCAAAGCCTGAGGTAGATACTACTGCTAGACATAATATAAGCAAGAATGTGGATAACTGTTGCTTCAAGGTGCACATCGTCTTCAAAGGTTGATGACGGTGCATTATAATATTGTTTGTTTGTTTGATGGTTTTAGATATCAAGTCGACATCGGACAGACGTTGAGGCGACATACGGTGGGACAGACGAGCGAGACGGTTCGACCTCAGATTTTATTCAGCTCAAGCTTCAAGCTTCAGGCTTCGTAATGATCAAAATGATGATTCAAAACGACGACAGCAGGAGTTTCTAGCTAGCAAAGCTAGTCCATTGGTATGAATTAAAATGTGGGATGACGCTCTGTGGGATAGTTACTCTTCTCTGAATCAGGAGGACTTTTCCGACAGTGACAGCACTCCAGATGAAGATGAGGATGAGAGCAAAAGCAAAAGGGCAGAAATATTTTCAAGACAAGTTCCACCAAATGCCTCTGATCCCGAAAGTGCCGACTCCTTGATTGCATCTCGAATGTCGAAGTTGTCAGTCGCTGATCGAGAGAAGGTCTACATGGACGTCCATGGGATACCAGACGACTGTGTAGAGGAAACTCCAGAACTAATTCAAAACGGTTTGTGGGGATTGCAGCACGAGCTCGATGTTCTGCCAGACAAGCAAGCGTACAACATTGCGGAAAGACTGGGCCCAGCATATACCCGGGATAGAGATTTTCGGCTTGCTTTCCTTCGATGCGAGAAGTTTGATTGTCACAAGGCAGCGCTTCGGTTTATCCGTCACTTTCAAATGAAACTGGACTTGTTTGGTCAGGATAAACTTGTGAAGGACATTACTCAGGATGATTTGAACATGGATGACATGGAAATTCTCTATATTGCTAATGGAAGATTCTTGAACTCGTATGATAAGAGGGGAAGAGTCATCAATGTTAATGTCATGGTGCAGAAAACGTACAAGACTGACACCGTTGTAAGTTCAGAAGTCTGGAAGTCTAGGTTCGATATGCGACGATGATCTGAGGTCTCAATCCAATCGTTTGTAGCTTCGCAAGGGCTTTTATAACTTCATGACAACATGCCGTGATGTGGAGATACAACGGCGTGGCTTTGTAAATGTCAGTATCCAGTTTGGAGATGAAATTAAGGGCACGAGTGCGGATAATGCTGACCTTGTTTGGAAGTTGCCAAAACTAAATGAAGGAGTTCCCTTATGCGTCTCAGCTATACATTTATGCTACACTACGGAAGCATGGTTAGGAATGCATGCAATGATCAAGACTGCACTCAGCAAAGCAAACCAAGTTAGATGTAGAGTGCATACTGGTACGTGATTTGGTCTCTATCTTTACGAGCCTAGTACTCGTGGCCGAATTGATTCAAATCCTGGCTTACTTGGTCGTTTTCATAGGCACGATCCCCGAATGCTTAGAAGAATTACGTGGACATGGAATCGACCCATCTTGTATACCGGTGAACGCCAAAGGGGAGATTACTGACCTTGTCAAAGAGCGTCAGAGAATAGAACAACAACGACGGCAAGAGCGCTTGAAATATCCTACTCCTAGCACAATTGCTGTTCCATTTTGCGAGGATGTTTTGTTAGGCAAGGGTACCCCGTTTCAGATCCACCATGGCAACAAAAAACTGCGACTGTTTGTAGCAGATCGGTTCAAGAAGTATGAAAGGGCGCAAAAAGGGGCAAAGAAAGCTATTGCTTATGAAATCATTGATGCCGTTAGGAGCAATGGAGGTCTATTTCTAAAGCAAGATGGCAACAGGTGGGTTCCAGCCACCGATGATGTGGCGCTATTGAAAGTCAGCGCTCTTTTTCGATATTTGCGGTTGAAGAGTGGAACAAACTAGTGGCTATTCTGCCGAATTCGGTACACGACCTACACTGCAGGTCGATATTTGTTCATACGCCACGCATATTGCCATTGGAACAGCAAAGTGTACTCGAACACGGAGATGTGCGTGCTAGTGTTGCGTGCTAGTGGCATCATTATACGCAGACAAACAGATTTTATAGTCGCCACCACCAGCATCCAAGCTTGTGAAACCCACAGATTCTGGACGATGAAAAAGCATGAAAAGGTATATATATCAAGGTTGAAATAAGCAGCAAGTACGAGTTCCAAGGAAGAGCGAACAAAAACTCTCGCAATGGCTCGCTCGAAAAGCCCATTTCCCTATAGGCTGTCGCTGCTCTCAAACGACTACTGGCAGAAGAGATGAGAATGCATTGCATCAATTGCGAATTCCAGTGGTGGGCTGGAAGATAAAGTCCTGGGTTCCGCAGACTGGTGAGCAGAAAGATCCCAACTCCAGGAAAATGAGAAAGTCGTAGAGCTCAATACCCAAGCTCATAATTCCGGCATGCACAGATTCTGGCTGACGAGAGATGCAATAGGTGGCTTGGAATAAGCGAGTAAGCAAGAGCGTGAGAAGTAACAGAAAAAGTCTCACAACAACTGAAAATCCTGTTCCTTGGCAGAACTTCATAACAAATGCTACCAAAAAATAGTCTTCGATCATGAGACTGCGTTAAATACCGCGTGAAAATGGCGCGTCAAATCAGTAACCTATCCGAACTACATTCCGCAAAGAGAATTATTGTTGTCACTGCTGTCTGCCAGAAACCACATCACCGCTTCTGCTGGAAATATGAAAATCAGAAGGCAGCTTCAAAGGGGAGGAAGACTATATTGTTTCTATTACAATCTGAGCATGACATAAAATAAATTTCCAACAAAATGAATACCATCATAAACAAACAACAAGGCCAGGTGATTGTATTTGTGCTCTCGTCTGAAGACGAAGCAGTTCCAAAGAAAGTAAACCAAGTCACGATTGCCAAAATGAGGGCAGTCCCAGATAAAGCTCTCTATCGCTGCCAACAACTCGTTCAGGCAGAACTGGCAGAAGGCATTGAACAGATCGGAGACGCCGCTTTCAGCTGGTGTTCTGCTCTCACCAATGTATCTGTCCCGCCCACTGTAAACATTATTGGGACGTGGGCTTTCGCATACTGTTCTTCGCTCCAGTTCTTGGATCTAGCATATGGTCTCAAAGAAATTGGAGACCAAGCACTTCGAGGCTGCAAGTCCTTAAAGAAGCTCGTTGTCCCATCCACTTGTGCGCGGATTGGCAAAGAAGCTCTTGCACACTGTCCTGAATTGACCTCGGTGGAACTTGCTGAAGGTCTGAGGGAGATTGGTGACAATGCGTTCGTTGGATGTTGTAACTTGAAGAATGTTGCCCTTCCAACTACCCTCAGCAAAATCGGAAAGGATGCTTTCCACAAGTGGATGCTGCGCTTCCGACGAATGAGTCGGGAGGCGACGGACACTAGGCTTCTTGACGCCCTAAAGGGCAGATTTATTGAGCTTCCCATTCATAATATTTGCTATTTCCAAGCGCACCACCTGACAGACACCACGGAAGTACGCTTGCAGCAAGCCATTCAGAAGAATCATTTTACTGGTTTCGAAGCCGATGAATTTGGCATGACTCCCCTGCATATTCTTGCCATCTCAGCCAAACCAAACATCCGTCTCTTCAGGCTAATGTTGAAGGAGTATCCCGAGAATCTTGTGGTTAAAGACCGATGGGGGAACTTTCCGGTGCATTACGCCTGTGATTCCTACGCTCCTACCGAGATAATTCAGCTTCTCCTCGACAAACACACCTGTGTCGCTACAAAGGCATCCATGGATTGGAAACGTCTGATGATGCTCTCGTACGAGAACTGTTCTGAAGAGGCAACTAGATGTGTTGTCCGCTCAAGCATTGCCGATCGCATGTCCTTCTTAGGTTTGCAGCTCTGGAAAGATGACATCCACAGCATTGTAAACGAGATTTCAGAAGGAATCAGCTTCGTTGAATTCCGAAGAATAACTGAGAGGATTCAGTCTACCTTGGAGTCTTATGAACTAAAGGAAAAGCTGTCACAATTGGAGTTGGCGCTTTGGGAAGCACAGCTACAGAGAGACTCTCCAGTTCTGAAAAGAGATGCTAACCATCGAAGTGACTGCCGTATTGTTTGTGGCGTCGCTATTGTTGTACCATACGTTTTGTCCTTTCTTGGTGACGAGCTTCGCATGGGAAGCAGGAGAGAGGATTAATATGCATCATTCTACATACCATCAAACTACTGCAAAACTGTTCGATTCTTACGAGACACGCTCATGAGGAAGCTAGATGTCGATATAATGTGTTCACAGCAACAAGACCAATGACCGCCATCACCAGCAAGGGCAAGAAGGTTACCGTCACGAAGTCAACAAATATATGGCGGTCAAGCAATGCACTGCATGTGATGATAACATCAGCAAAAACCCTTCCCAAAGTCCCTACCAACGTTGTAAGCAATCCAGCGTTAAGGAAGCTGCTATTGAGTTTGGCTGGAGTGACTTTGGCCATTATGGAAGTATCGACGCCTTCCATCACAATCGTGCCGATAAAAATAGCTGATAGGAACGTAATGTAAATGTAGGGACCAGCATCGAATTCATAACGAAACTCCCCTTTTTTTGTGAGCAATTGAGAGATATCTTCGTTTCCAATTTTTGTGTCAAAAATCGTTGAGTTTGACATGCCTCTGTGCGAAACTTCATAACCGCCGACAATGTCATAGTACACCGCCGTCCAGTTGAAGATTCCACAGAAGCACAGGCAAACGAAAAGCAGCGAGAACTGGCAAACGTGTCAGCAATTTACGATTGGAAGCTGTCATATGTTTCGACAACAAACTTACAAACAAGATTCTTCTTTCGGAATAATAATGAGACGCCTTCTCCACCACAAAATGAGCTGGCAACACAAGGGCACCAAGGCACGCGAGCAGAAGGCCGGCTCTGTTACCATGCCACCCAAAGTATCGCCGAACGATCATGGAGCAAGAAGAAATGAGAATCTCACATGTCATCTCAATATATCCGAACAGCATAATCGTGAGAGGCAGGCCTGGGTTCTTGAATATTAACTTGGTGATAGAGACTCTCTCAGACTGAGCCAATGACGAATCTTGGGAAACAATTGAACCATATCCTTTAAGTTGCGTTGGTGTTGCGCCGTCTCCATTTTCAACTAGACGATTGTCATTCGAACTGTCCTTGTGGGAGCTGGCAATTCCACCAGAATCATTTTCGTCCTCGTTCACTCTAGCTGGTTCTCGAAACAAGAAAAGCAATGCCATCAATTCTAGGAACCACAGTACACTCATAATGTAGCCAGGACTCGTTACGTTGTTGTAGATCAAGCCTCCTGCTGGAAGAAATGGAAGAGATAAGTTGACATCAATGTCCCGACCGGAAAATGTATCCAGAATCGCGGCCAACATGGGACCAATGCTCATCCCAGCTGCATCGGAGATGACAAATAGAACGCTCGCCCTCGTCAGATTCTCAAAGCTAACGCAGCCAGAAATCAACTGCCGGTTGACAACTTCTGCCGAACCAAACCCAACAAGGAGTCGACCGACAACCGCCATTTTCATCGAATTACACGAAATAGCTACGGCATACAGAAGATTCCCGAATACGGGGCAAACAGCCGAGAATACCAGCGCTGACTTGAAGGTGGACCGTGTACACCAGTAGGAGAAAATGAAAGCGGTGAAAAGGGCAGAAACAGAACTTGCACCAATAAGCGTCGCTCCAAATGCTCCATCCAGTCCCAAGTTGATTGCGTACCGGTTTGCTGTTGGCGCAATACAATAGTAGTTTACAGTGTAGAGTAGCTTCGAAAGTAGATTCAGGATCATGCTCTTCCGGTCGACACCACCCCAATACAACTTGTTGTCCAAGTCCTCTTCCATGGTGAATGAATGGGATTCTAAGATTGTCATTTCTTCCTCAATTGTTGATAACGCTTGGCGCTGTAGCTGCGGTCTTTCTCTTGCTGGTTCTTTTTCAGAAGGAGGTGTTGGCCACCGATAGCCTGATTCCTGCAGCTCTAGCTCACTCATGTTCATGAGACCTTCTGGATCAAGTTCGACCAGCCACTTCATGGCTTCATTGCTGGCACGATCCATTCCACCAAAGTTGACTGTAGTTCCAATCATGGATGATTGTGATAGAAAGTTCATAAAGGGCTGCTGCATGATTTCTGCGTAGCGTTGGATGCTTTGTGCGCAATCAATGATATTTTTCAGTCGAACAACCTGAATTGCAACTTCATTGTCGATAGTAGGAGCCTGGAGCAGGTCAAAGTAAAATTGATTGAACTCAAGCTGCAAAGAGTTTTGAATAGCAATGATGCTTCTGGAAAGTGACAGTTGTTGAAGGTGGTTTTCTTCAATGACATATGAGTGAGTCTCATTCTTTCGTTCCATTGTTTTGTTGTATTTCTTAAGAATCTTTCTTGTGCCAATCGAATTCAGACATATGAATCTGAGCAAATGTAGGAATTCCGTGCCGACGGCAAGATGCCGATACAATTTGTGGTTGTGTATGGCTGCAGTTCTCAACAAGGCCGAGTTGCTATTTTGAAATAAGTGTGTAGATTCGAATCTTATTGCGCCAACTTCATCAGCGAGTTTTCCTTGTTGTTGCAAGGTGAACAAGGAGATCTTTTCCACCTCAAGAGTGAGCTCTCGGAAAAATGATCCCTTAAGCCACTTCAAGCGTTCAGATTTCGATAAGTTCTGATAAGTTGTTGGTGTAGAGGTCAGAGGTGCGCCTTCTACTTCCAAGAGCTGCTCATTCTCATCCATGAGAAGCGTATTCTCCGCATCATTTATGATAGCCTTCAATCGATCGTAATCGAGATATGCTGCATCCCACGAATCTCGTTTTGCTCGACGAATCTGCTTCCCAAAACCCACCATATCACGTAGGAACTATACCTCAACGCAAATTCACAAGAGATCCGATTGCCAACTGGTGCTTTCCGTTCGAGTACTTCTGCTTGGCGTTTCTTGGAGTGACTCAGGTGGGTTGTGGTGTGAAGCTGGTCTTTTGAGTTGCGCGCTCCATCATGGTTCGACCTCTCTTTTGAATCTTTTTCGCATGAAGTATTCGAATGAATCATGAACATCACCACGAAAATCGTCTATAGTTCGTCCGTAACGTCTGTCAATTGCACCAAGAGGAAGGCTGAACTCAAAAACACTCTTGCGAACTGTCAAATAATGCGGGGGTTCAGCATAAGATATCCAGATGGAGTAGTGAATGCGTAGTGAGATTGTTAGATAATGACGGAAGAGTTGGATGCACAGCTCCTACTAGAAGAATACTTATCCAGCACATTGCCTAGAGAATGGCCCAGAGTAGAATGTTGTGGATCTTCTAGGAGTTTGTATTGTCCAGAGTGCTATAGAATTTTGATTCCTCAAGAAAGTTGGCCGTGTGACATAAGGGAAATGAAGTTTCCATTTCACATCGATATTGTCCTTGGCAAGAAGGAAAGGAAAACATGTGCCACGGGTGTGCAGGTTGCAGCTATAGCAGGTGCTTTGGAATCAGTGCAGGATAGTCGAGCTGGGCCGGCTCTAACTGGTGCGAATCCTTTGGAATCAAACTCAATGGAGACGGTGAAGCTGTTCAGCTTTGAAGACAACAATATTCCAACGTACGACCCCGAAAGTTTCCCAAATACGTATGTGCTTTTTCCAGAAGAAGGATCTGCTTCGATCACTAGTGTTGGACAAATTGATCGTTTGATTGTTTTGGACATAAAGTGGTCGAAGCAGAGTGGAAGTACTGATTCGAGGTTTCGCTCCTTCCCTCGCGTGCATCTAGATTCGCCGCCGGATCGAAGTCACTTCTGGCGTTGGCATTCAGAGGGTGCCGGGATGCTCTCTACCATTGAAGCTATATACTTCGCAGCAATGGAGACCACACTGGGGCGGAAAGATTGGAATTTGTCTGATCGAAGGAGATTGATCAACATTATGTGGCTGTTCGCAACCCAATACGCTATTGTCAAGAGAAAAAGTGAAATAGAGGATCGCACTGTCCCTTTCTCAGAAGACGCAAAATTGGAAAGAAGACTCCTGCGACAGCTCCATCCTAGCCATCCGTCTCGAAAGGTGATTCTGCCATGATGTGCGAGAGTCTACTAAAAACCATAGTCTGCTGTGGGAGTTTAACTTGTACGCTCAGAACAATGCGCGAGGAAGGACGATCAAACCCAATCGTACAGGTGATTGAAATCACAATCAACCACTTTGAAATCATTCGATACGATTTTTTTCGTTTTCCAATGGATATTGGATAGTAGGCTACATTTGGTCTTCTTATCGCTTCGGCTACGGTATTACATTTCAGCCTCTTCCCGTTGTCGGGCACTCGATTTCTTGTACATAGAGTACCGATTTCTTGTACATAGAGTACCGGTATGGTAACGGTACTGTAGTATGGAATGAAAAGCTACAATAATCTGAGCGGGAGATAGACAAAGAAGCTACAAAAGCGTCAACTATAGTTCGAATGATGTTTTTAATGTGCTATTTTTTAAGAGGTCGGATTGGTCAATTACCCATGTCTTAATGTGTGTCGCACTCCTTTGCAGGGAGAGCCCGGCTCGGTCACTTTTTCTCAACATCACATCATCGACAAACGGACAGCTGGAGCTGGTAGCCCCTTGTTCATCCTTTCCAACATGGAGTGGATAAAGTGTCACAATCGCCATCTAATAGATGCTACTCCACTGTCATCGATAGTTTATTGCAGTATCCTATCGACTGCTTTTGTTGGTTCTCTCTATGTTTTGGTTCCAGCGAAGGTTCGAGCTTTGGATCGAGATCATCCAATTCATATTCAACGACGAGCCTTGGCAACGCTGATAGTTTGTGGAGGAGCGATTTTAAGTTACCCGTGGCTCTTTTGCAGCAAACAAGGCCAGTCTCAAGAACAGTCGCTAGGCTCGATTCCTTCAGAATTCTCATTTTGGAAGCTGATATTTCTGCCATCCTACAGTTTGAGTGTTTTGTTGCACACGGCAATACTCTATACAGGATCTTTTGTGGCCACCTTATTGAAAGTCTACGAACATCGCCTGAAATCAGCTGCTCAGGGCAAACCCACCAAGCCTTATCTAAACGATGTTGTACAATGGATTCGACAAATCAGTCTTCAACAATTTCTGGGCCCGGTTCATAGTACGGGACAGAAATGGATCAACTTGCGGAATTATGTAATTGCTCCATGGACAGAAGAAGTTATATTTCGGGGATGTATGGTTCCTCGTTTGTTGGCGTGTGGCATGTCCAACAATGCAGCCTCGTGGACAGCGCCAATGTTCTTTGGATTTGCCCATGTTCACCACGCATTTATGCGATGGAAAAGGGGCGAAAACAAGATGTCAATGATTGCCCTTCAAACGGCTTTCCAATTTACATATACATCTCTATTCGGGAGCTATGTCTCGTATGCTTTGATACGAACTGGATCTGTGCCAGCCGTGACTCTGAGCCATGCATTCTGCAACTTTATGGGACTTCCTGATTTCTCTTTTTTTCAACAGACCCACGTCCTCTACAATCACCGTTCGACATTGGTGGCTGCTTATTTGGCTGGTATTTTGGGCTTTGTTAGCTTGTTTTACAGTGACAAGTTGCTCCCGCTGCCACCGCGTTTGGTCGTTTAGTTTAATGTATGTGGTAAGCTGTGATCGGGGTTGCCTTTTCCTCTTGCCACCACGTTTGGTCGTTAAATGTGGCAGGAGGCAAGGGCATGATATCAATAAGATTTCATTACTTGACATTAGATCCAGTCTCGCGAGATGTACCTAGCCTATGTTGCCAATGAGATAGAAACTTTGTAAAACCACTGTTCAGTTTGAGTATTCTGATACCTATTGATCCATCTACGGGTCTTTGTGAAGTACTGCAGATGTACTTCGTAGCGTCTCAAAACAGTCCATCTAGCAATATGGCTTCAAGGAAGGTCTCCCTGCTTTAGCAACACGGTATTGGGTTGATCTTTTTTATGCCTCCAACGAGAAAAGTAATGGTAGCTAGGCGTTGTGGATCACGTTACCATACAGTGCAACGAAAGGCACGAAATAGCCCAGCAGCATACTGCTCCTGTGATTCAATAACAAGATTTCCCTTGGTGGATTGCTGAATCATGAATTCGACATCTTGATTGTAGACACAACCCTTCCCGCCCATCTCTGCGGCAGCGCTCGAAGTGGCATCCTGATATCGAGCAAGGAAGGGGTTCGACGATCGACTATTCTCCAGCAATAATACTTGCCCTGTTAGTCATTTGGCCCCGATTATCAATGAATCGAAAGATGCAAGTGAAGAGTGAGAAAGGTCAAGTTGAGTGCAACAATGCATTCGTTTCTTCGGTAGATTGATTCCTCCAGGTATCCGCACCACGAGCTATCGGTGATGCCATCGTCCGTTCGTATTGTTCCTGTAATACTTACCCCCTTGTTCCTTAGACTTTACTACCTGTGATAGTTGGCTCAAGCATTTCTCGGCTCCGTCATTACCCATGGTACACAGCGAGAAGCTATCGACAACAGTGTCAAAGGACAGAGCTCCAAATTTCGAGACCAACTCAGAGGTTGCGTCCGCTTGGACAAATGAAATAAAGCTTTCACTACTTGTAGCTATCGTCATGTTCTTCCATCGTTGTTCGGCCATGGACAACATGCCTGGGGAAATATCCAGCAATGTCAGAGATTCAATCTTTGAAAGATCGTACTTGCCCAAGTTTAGACCGGTCCCCGCTCCAATTTCTAGCACCTTCCCCTTCGCTTGCTTGAATAAGTCTGTTCGTGCTTGATCGATACCCAACATGGTCGATGCTGATCCTCCATCCAAGGAATCATAGTTGCTGGCATAGGAGTCATAGGCCTTGGAGGCTTCGGATGCTGACAGGGCTGTGGCCGGGGATGGAAGGCAGAAAAGGAATATACCTCCTGCTGTCACTGATTGCGACAGAATCTTTCTTCTCGAAATGTCGCCGCTGTGTCGTTCGGAGGGACTTTCGATCATGTCGGAACTCTTGGAAGCCATCGCCATCGCCATCATCGGTCGGTGTGGAAGTTTCTGTATTTGATGTTGGGGACGATGATTTCTTAGATGAACGGGAGTTGTCGATTCATGAAACGAATGAACAGAACATGATAGTAACAAAATCAATAGAACGAAGGTCATCGAAATCCTAAATGGATGCATTAATATGTAGTATGAACGAATGGATGCCGACGAGGTTATTGATGAGATGTGATTGCGCGGTAAAAATATTTGATGTGCGACACGCAACCACTTTCCGCGCATTCATTAAAAAAAGCTGCGCGCACAGCGGACGGACGTCCAAAACACGAATGAATGAATCCTTCTCCGGATATAAAAAATATACAGTACATTATGATTATATACTATCTAAGATAGCCTACTGCCGTCCTCCGTGTGTGTGTTCGTAGTATTTTGTCTTGGTGTGTAGCTGGTGGGTTGTGGTGTGAAGCGGGTCGAACTGATCGAGTAATAGACTCGATTCGTTCGACCAATCTCAGAAATCCCGTGTGCGGTATTACTGAGATCTGCTTTCCTACCAGGCACCGCCGATATGGTAAAATGGAGGCGGTGCCCAACAGGGCGGGTGAGGTTTGGGAGAGAAAAATTGAATTACCACGACACAAGTGGGTGAATTCAATCTCAGTCGATAAACTGGGCATCATTGCCTCGGCGCATCGACAACAACTTTTGACGGTCGAAGGCCGTTCGGCCTTTGTCCGTCTGTAACACAATGTAGTCAAAGGGATCGAACAGTGTGCCTGCGGTCTACGTTGGAATATTACCGGTAGGGTCATCATTTTTTTATGCTTCAGAAACTCAGCACAGAAGCACGTTTCTGACAATATTGTATTTTATCATCCCTTGTAACCATGAGATTCTTGCGACCAAAGGGAGCTGTCAAAGATATCAAAGAGTTAGTTTTTGGTTGCTCTACATCAGACCACTCATGACGAAGCAGAAAGCTTCATGGATGGATCAGTAGACGGTACGAAAAAGATACTGCTTCGGGCTGCCTTCACTGCGGGTCATAATTTCTAATACTCACTATATGTTGTTCTGCATTTTCCAGCCAAGGATGTTCGCGCCTTTCTCTTGTCTCGCTATGGAATCGAGCTCACCAAAGATCAGGTCCGGACTGTGATCTTCAGGGGACTTGCAGGAGGAGAAGGTGAAGATGATGCCATTGATATTCTGGAAATCGTCGCCATCTTGATGATTCCCATGCTTGTCAAAGTATCTGATGAGCTTCTAGGGAGTAGGCCAGGAGGCGCCCGAATGTCGTCCATTGATGAAGCCAAAAAGCGTCTCTTGCCGCCAGCGACCATCATTGAGGACGTTTTGCGAGACATTCTTCGTGACACCACTGGTGGGGACTATGATGTAGAGCATCCACCACCATTGACACCTGCGTTAATGAGACAAATCTTTTTGGAATATGATGAGTTGGAGCTGGTTCGTGATGATGATCTGATTCAGCAAATGATCGACATGGTGTCAGAATCATCCAAAAGCGATAAATTGAAGGATGGCGACGAAGCATCTTCATCGCCAGTTCTCGATTCGAAAACGTTTGCAGGCGCATTGACAAAAGACACAAATCTATACAATCCTGAAACTGAAACTCGCTACTCAGAGGTGCTCGACGATGTTTTCCCAGATGGATTTGAGGAAGACGTAACAAATATCAAGAATACAGAAGAATCTGCCAACGGCCCCCCTTCACTCGTTGGGGAAACCTTTCGAACAGTCACTACATTTTCACACATGGATTATACCGCTGACAATTTCGTCCATGTGATTCACGTGGTCTTGGTTTGGCTGGTTGTCGTATTTTCATACTTCTGGTACATGAATGGGGTCGGGACTCCTGAATTCCTTGTGGACAGTTCCGACAATTTTGGACGCCGTGTTGGGTTTGCTGTCTTTCGGTGGACACTTACAATGTTGAAGCTTGTGTAAGTTCTCAAGTTGGTTGAAAATTGTAGTATTATATGATCCTACACTTCAAACCAGTCTCACATTCGATCGTGTCATAACAGAATTGTCGGGTCGGGAGTCAGTTTTCTGCTGGCGCTAGGGAATGGAGTATTCCAAAAGTCTATTGTGGAGCCTATCGTCGGCCTTGCCTCCGTTGCAGTTTTGGTATTCCTGCCGTACTATTTTCCAGAGAAAAACTTTGTGTTCAATACAGCTCTCGAAGAACCCTCACATGAACACTACACCTACAGCGAGTTGCTTAACATGATGATTGTCTTCGGAGTCCTATTAATCATTATCCAACTGAAAAACTTGATGACTATTTTCTTTGGCAAGGGCGATTACTTGAAAAAGAATCCTGCTTTTGTTTTCATGGAGAATGTTCTTGGGAGTAATATCAACCGAGCGTATCGTAGCAAACAAGCAGCTGTTTACAAGATCAATGAAATGGCTCGCAGTGCGTATGATTTGCATCAGTTGGACGAAAAGGCAGCAGGTATCACTAAACTCAAGCGGGAAGTCAGCATCCAAGAAAGTGGCAGTCAAACCCCCATATCAAATTCGAAAGTGGGAAACGAAGGCAACCGCCAACAGACTGGACCTGGTGGCAGATCAAGTCGTGAAATAGCATTGCAGAAGTACAATGACCTCGTTGATGAATCTGAAGAAGTGGGGGGCATAATCTGGGCTTGGAAGGGTTACATCTCTGGTAATCTGGGGGTCACTGAAGGAGTCTGGTTACCATCACGGCTGATTGCTGCGAATGCGATTCTCTTTGTTACAATAGTTGTCGTCTTGTACATTTGCACAATCATTTTCACCGGCTTTATCTGGGAACTTGAGGATCTCTACAATACAGTTGCGCTGAAGGAAGTCATTTACAACGAACAGTGCTTCACAGAGTTTGACTACAATGACTGCTACTTTCCCTTTGAAGAGGCTTCATTCTACAGCGGTGTTGCAGTTTGTCGAGATGTATCATTATCCGGCCCAGGGTGCATGGACCTCTTTGAGGAAGTCACGCCGGAAAGCACGTTTGGATCTGCTATCGGAAACATCTGTGACTCGTTCAATGCCGCTTTTGCGCCATTTGAGCTGCAAGTTGGAGATCTATTAGGAGGTGCCTCGTGTCCCTATGTTTTGGATGCAGCCAAACAATCCGTAATCGAAATATTGGCCGAATTCAATTATTCTCCAAACGATGCCGAGATGCTCTACAACGCGTGCTACCGCATTAATTACATGGAAGATGAGGATATCTCCAAGTTCAACGAATGGTTTGACGATGACACATGGTACCCAGACATTACTGATGAGACCCTTACTGGCTGCGATATAGTTTCATCGATTGTGAGTAACGAGACTTTCGTCAATAGCTTCACGGGACGTGAAGAAGCTGCATACGTATCATTCCAGATATGCATGGCAATCTACAAGTCTTTGACTCCCAGGCCATTCTGTGAACAGCCTTTGTACGATCATATCGAGAGCATCATCACATATGAAAGGAATCGCACCGATACCGAGTTTTGCTACTCTTATTTAAGTTATTGTGTAGCAGACCCATACAATCCGTCTCGAGGCACATGCGTCATCGGAGAAGCCGATCAGAAGTACGTAAAACAAGAAAGAGCGATTCATTTAGAGTGATGCAATGTATGCCTAACGCTTGACGTGTTTAAATCATTTTTCACAGGTACTATCGATTCGAAGGAAGCACCTGCGATGAATACCCAAGTATTTTAACAATACTATGAACTTCTACAGGGAATTTGTCGAGCCAAACGAGCGGACATTCTTGAATCTATTCCCAGCGCCTTGGTTGTAAGTGCAAAATAAATGTGTTGGTGCTGAAAGTGTAGAAGCAATCTGACGGATCTTTTTCGTCTGCAGGTTGACTCTGACGGCTGCTATGGGTATTATCGGAGGACTGATTGCAGCTCTTGCGACGACCTTGGTGTACATTCCCTCTTCCATCCACACAATCTTGAAATTCAGAAGTGGTGTCATCGCATCTTTAAAGGACCCAAAATTCATTGATTATAGGAAGAATCTGCACAATCAGACCTACCTGATTGGTTCGATGTTTTGGGTATGTCCATGTTGACTTCGATTTTGGTACGAGAACCGCTACTAACTCGTGTTTTGTATAGGGGTTGATAATTTCCACAGCTATTGTGACTTTCTTGACCGCGGGAATCACCTTTCTGCTCGTATGGCCCACAACCCGTCCTATTGTTGTGGAAATTGCTACACAAGCTATCGGTATTATAATCACAGTTCTTGTGAAGGTCGTAGTGTGCTTCGTGGCAATGCGAAGTGCCTATTCTGGATTCTATCGAAGCAAACCGATGTTTGCAAATGTTTTCAACGTCGCGCTTGAGTGCTGGGCCTTAGCGTTGACTTTGGCATTAGTAGCAGGTCGCCTCGTCAAGTTCCTGGTTATTACAAGTTTCTATGTGGGAAGAATCGACCGGCCAGTTCTTGCAGATGGGCTTTTCTTGCAGGTCGATATGTTGCCATTGGTCTTCCGGCAGAACCTTCTGTCAACTGAATCCCATCGTCGCCCCTACATCGAAATGCTAGGTCAGATGTACTTAATGAAACTTCGCCACAGAGAGAACTTTGGTTCCAAGGCTGGTTCCATCTGGAGACTGTTGTTTGTTTCGGCATTGATGCCGTGGTTGAAGAAGAAACGCATCCAGGACAACAACATCAAACTTGAAACATTGAGATCCTTCGTGGAAAATCAAGGATCCTCAAAACGAATTCAAGATGCTAGTGTAGAAGTCCAATATACCATGCCAGCACACAAAGAGAATGCCGATGAAGCCACGGAGCCCGCGTGAGGAATCCAACAAGAGGTTAAAATTAGAAAAAATATTTTGGTATAATCTTAGTCTTGTGGCTCCTTTGCTTCCTCTGCTTCTTTGTTCGTGTAAGCAGTGTCTTGGACTGTTTGATACCATGACGGCCGATGGGGAGTCATCAATCGATAATCGTAATAGATTTCTTCATTGCAGACATCCCTTGTCGTTACCAAACACATTCCGTGCATATCTACCACGTCCTGCTCCCAAAGACTGCCCAATAAGGTCAAGTTTCGAGGCTTGGCATACTTGTTTGGAACATAGGACTCCAAGTTCAAGGATTTCAGGTTCATAGCCGAGGTAAAGTTGACCATAACTGACCGGCAATTGGGCGGATGAGCTGGGGTAGGATGGTTGATAATGTGCCCCACTGCCCAGGGGTTGGTCAAGACAGTGTAAGGAGATTGTCGTGAGTCAATCATAAAATCATCAGGCCTGAGTGACATTTGGTAGTTATCATTCTTTTCCAACTGCCGTTCTTCTTCAATTGGAAGGGCCACCAAGTGCTCCTTAGACCAGACCACTCCAGGTTGAAAGGCTACTATGGATCCAGCAGGACAAAAACCATCAACATAAACACCTCGCCCAGCGCCAGGAAGGGACGACTGCAGTGCGACAATACCATATCCATAGGCTGCTTTCAGCTGCGCCGATCGGCACATGTTGTAGGCTTGGAAAAGTCGAATTTGTTGATTTTGCTCTTGGTCAATAGTTTCGTGGTACCCAAACGCATCGGCATCAACCCAAGCGACCCCATCTTCTGAGCTTGCTACAGCTTTGTCCTGTGATATCTGGTCGGTTTCTTCATTCGAATTGCCCTGTTGTTTCTCCATCAATGTTTCAATCGCTTTGCGCTTTAGCGCTAAGAAAATCTTGGGATCGGCTCCCTTTTCAGCTCTGTTCGGCGTTGGGTTGGCCAATTGATCCACGGCATTTTCCAATTCCAGGACTAGAACTGGATTGTAGCCCGAGGTATCAGCACTGGAAACGGGCTCTTCCTTTTCCAGGGCGACATTTGGATTGGGCAAACTCTGGTCCACTTCCGCAAAGTGCTGGAAAATTTCCACAATCTGATCTTCCAAACCTGCTTGCAGTGTTTGCCGCAGTTGCAAAGTGGTTTTGGAATCCAAATCCTCCTTTTCCAACTCACTAAAGGCCATATCAATAATCTTTTCTCGGTCGATCTTTTCTTGGCAATCATCATCACAAGCTCCAGCACCCATAAGACTAGTACTAGCTAATCCCCCTTGTTCCAGCCACAATCGACGAAAGGTCAGAGCCAACAAGACCAATGTGGCATCCTTGCGTTCTTGCAGTTGCCGAGGATCATTGGAATCTCCAGTGCCTCGTGTTTTGGAAGATGACATGATTCCCGATGTATTGGCACCACCACTTCCACCACCACTAGAAAAGGGATTCCACCAATTCTGTTGAGGGGAGGTGGTATGAAAACTTCGACGACTTTCTGAGAATTGTCTAATAGTTGGTACGGATGCATTATCGGGCATCAGGGCTGATACTGCTGTTGCACAAGTGCTTCTACAAGCTGGTATCGTAGCATTCCCATTACCATGGAGAGAAGGTGAGGCCCGTCTCCAATGGGAACCTACTCGCCGTCGAACTAGAGAAGAAATCATTTGATGCTTTCAATGGCAGCTTCAACAAACCATCAAGACAATATTCAAATATGTGCGGTTGTGTGATGGAGTTGAAAAATCGTTTGGAGGAACGGTGATAATGAGATGTTGGTGGATCTCACGTCGCTATACTCGACCAAAACCACGAACATCACTCACATATAGCGGTACAGTACTACTTTGCATATCTTGCTTGTCTCTCATGCGATCGCACTTTACCTTTCGCTATCGCACTAGTAGCAGCCTAAGTTTCTCATCATGACAGCATCATTTGGTGAAACGGGAGATGACGTAGTTACAGTCGACCCATTCGCACAACCACAAAATGCCACATATCAGAGCGAAAATGAAAGCCACGACCAAGTCAAGAAAGAGAAGAGAGTTTCGTTTCTGACCTTGGGAGACGGTGACTTTACATACTCGCTGGATTTAGCTCGATATTTGGCGTCTACCAAGGACGATCTGAAATATGTTCTCACGGCGACTGGAGTCGATACTCGTGAAGAACTCATATCAAAGTACAAGGACACTCCATTTGTTCTGAAACAACTTGCAAATGCTGCTTCTGCATCACCATCAGACTCAGGTTCAGAAAAGGATAACAAATTGACTGTAGACATTCGACATGGAATCAACGCCATTGCGATGCCAAAGATCTTGGTCGAAAGGAACGACAAGGTTAAGCATCATCATGACAATGGCTCCGACAACAACAACACTTCCAATAGTCCCATCCCGCCGAAGTCACCTGAATCACAATCACCATCATCAAACACCACCATAGGCCCATTGGCTATGAAATCTGCCGACCATGTGATGTTTCATCACCCACACTTGGCAACCGAAGATGCTGTCTTGCACAGAAAATTCCTATGCCACCTCTTCCATACAGTGAATCGCATTTGGCTCACGCCTTCTGCAAAATCATCTGGTTCCACCGGTGATGATGAGGAAAAAATGGGACATGGCAATCCGTGCTTCTTTCATTTGACTCTAGTCAAGGGACAAGCTGAACGATGGAAGTGTGTGGAAACAGCTCAAAACCAAGGATTTGATTTGGTTTGGAGAGGTCCCTTTGTCCCACCACCTCCATCAATATCTCTTGATGCCGAAAACACGGGAGAAGGACCCCTTACCACATACCAATTGCGGCGGCATCAAACAGGAAAATCATTTGCTTCTCGAAGACCAGAATGGCAAAGTGAAAGTCTTGTCTTTGCGAGGCAAGGAATGAAGAAGATGAGTCAAAAAGGAGCGCCAATCCTACCATGGGACGTGTCCAAACCTAGCGATATGCCCAACGCAGTCGAATTGAACCTTGCATGTAGCAGTGACAAGAGCAATAATAAAAAACTACAAAAAGGATCACTATTGGCGTGCCCACACTGTGAAAAGGTCTTTCGGGAAGAACGATCCCTCAAGTCTCATTTGAAAGCCAAACATACGGCACTGCTTCCACCAGAAGAAAGGAATCACGGAAAGTGCAAGAAGAAGAAACGGAAACTAGCTGTCGTATCATCCGAATCATCGTCGACGGCCATGGGCACCGCAGATGCTTGGCAGTGTCCTCACCAGTGTAGGGGAATGGATGGTGAGGTTCGTACATTTTGCAGCCAAGAAGCCTTGCAAAGCCACATTGTTGCCAAGCATGCAGGTATTCATCAGTCTATCTCTCCAGACTGGAAACAACCAGCGGAGGCACAATCCGAAGGAAAACAAGATCCTCTGAGGAATCAACACGAAGGCACGGACAACCCGTCGGTCGCTACTGAACCAGAAGTATCAATCAAAGTGTCAAAAGAGATAGAGATACATGGTCATTGCAAAGTTTGTGGATGGCGCTTCGAAACAAAAGCCCAAGCACTGAAACACATTGATGATTTTACCCCTCCTTCTACAGCGCTATCCTTCCCATGTCGCTTTTGCGATAAAGTGTTTCGAGAGAATCGAGCTCAGCTACAACACGAGAACTTTTGCGTCCACCGAAATCCAAAGCACAAGGACGTTGTGACAAAAACAGCTACACTTGGATATTAGAAATTTATATGCAATACAACAGACTAGTACATAATCATCTGACACAAGTTGCATTTTCCACAAGGCAATAATTACAAAAACAAGTTCATCGTCCAACTACATAGGGCTGGTAGCGGTATCAGTACAGTAGATGATACAAACATTTATGTCGCAACACAGGAAGTATGCATTGACGTAGCATGGCGTAGCATGACTGAGAGAAACCAATGGCATCATTTCTCAATCAGTGAAAGGTGGGTCCGAAAGAGCATCTAAGTTGGCGCTGGTGGAGCAGGCGGAAATTCAAATGCCTCCGTCGTCTCATATCGCGCTGGTGTTACATGGGCAGCAGAAGGAGGACGGGCGCCTTCATTTGATGGTGGCCGCGAGTTCATCATGGGAGTGACTGCTGGAGGAGGCAAGTTCATCATCACTGGCATTCCGTTGGGTCCCAAAATGACTGGTTGCTTAATGTTTCCGCTTTGACGAACGTATTGGGGATGGGCGTAGGAATATGGTGGATAGCCACCCGGTCCAGGCATGTATATTTGCTCGGTCATCATCAGCGGAGGCTCTGATTCGGATGTTGCTACTCCTTGAGACGTATAGTACGCATTCCAACTCGCAGCCAGGTCCTTTCGTTTCTTGTGTTCCTCCTCTTGGTCACTTTCCCTTTGCTTTTTCCATTCTTCCATTGCGACCTTGTACTTTTCTCGTTCTTTCTTTTCCTTTTCGACAAAGGGTAGCTTTTCTTCCTTGCTAGCGGCACGCCATAATTCTCCCAACAGGCGGGATACATCCGTATTTGCCATGTCTGGATTCTTTTCCTTGATCTTGGGTCGTTCTATCAGGGCAAAATAAAGGAAAGCAGACATGCTTCGTTTTGGTGCGCTGGGATCCTTACGTACCCGTTTGCTAGGGACTTGCCACGGGCCCTTATAGGTTGCCTTCTCATTCATGAAGCGTTCCTTGTCCTTGGCAGCGACTTCTTCCCAATGTTGCTTTTGATTTACCGGGAGGTTCTTCCTGATTGTTTGACAAAACGAGAGAGTTAGCGCTTGGATCCATATCCATATCACATACTACAATAAAAATGACAGAGAGAGAGACAGAGAGAGAAAGAGATACATACCACATTTCTGCGGAGCGCTTGGATATTTCAGTAATGCTTGCCTTTGGACCCAACAATTGTTTGATATGTGGCCTTTGCGCTGTGAAGAAGCAAATGTAGCTCGACCGGAACCGTTTCGGTGCTTGCGGCGCTTTCTTGAGTTGCTGAGTACCATCATCTCTCGCTCGTTTCCGTGGCTTGCCTCCCGAATCGCCTTGTTTGGCGACATCCTACAGTGATGCAAAACGTTTCAAAAAGTGAGAAAGATTGACTAACATTTCCGTGATAGTTCCAGTTCATCACCTGGCCGTGGTTGGTTCATGTTGTCGCTATCCATGGAAGCACATAATTTCATCTCTTCTTGTCGTGCCTTGATAGACGAGAAGAGGCCGAGAAAGCTGTGTTGATTTGGCAGCCCCACGTGCTGCAACATTGACAAGAGCATTCGCGTCGACAACGGCAACATCAATGATTGTTGACGCAAGCACCGCGTCTGACAGCAACTTGGACACGAAAGACTAAACAATCCTGATATTCTATCACTTCAATCCTTTTTACCAGATCTGTTTGACTTACTGTAGACGACATTGCTTTATGGGAACAACAATCAATGGTTTTGATGTTTTGATTTGTGACGCCTGTGTTCTGATAGCCGCCGTGATTGGAATTCTGTCGTTTTATCAGATCGCATTGTTCAGTTCGTTGTTGAAGAATCAAATACCGCACTATTCGCCTTTTTGGAAAAGGGTGTGGCAACATACGCATACAATCCGATCGTTGGAGAGTTTCATGACGTCACAGACTCGCAGATTAGAGAACAGGGAACAGTGCAGACAGATTTGGAGATCACATGAGAGTAGTGTACCCTATCACAGAGTAAAATATCCAATGACAACAAATGCTCGATAGATGGTAGATGGTCTAGGATAGAATGCTTTCTTTGGAAAACTAGTTTATTTCTCTTTCTTCACTTCTTCCTTTTTCGATGATAAGGATTCTTCACCACCACTTTCACTTGCTGATGTTCCTTTCGGCTCTTCTTTGAATTTAATGGCACCATTTGCCAGCACACGTTTTCCGTATTCGACTGGGAGAAAGATATTCTTCAAAAACAATACAGCCAGCATTGCAATTCCCGCACCCAACGAAATCCACTTGACTTGATTCCCATACGATACAGCCGTCATTTCATTCTTTGTAAGTGGTATCTTCAGAAAGGTCTTGGTGGCGTATCCACAGCCAAGGGTCTCGATGATATCACCAATCGTTGCAAGCAGAATAATCAACGATAATTTGGGAGAAATTCCAGCTTTCTTGCATTCTTTGTAAAGCAAGGAACCCAATAGTGTCGAGTATATCGGAATTGTTGGCACCATATCCCATTTGACCACATCCAGATAGGCAAATCTTCCTTCCACCCCAATTCCAGCAAGGTAATCATACATTCGCTTACTCTGAATGCCAAACCACATGTCTGGTGGTTCGTTTCCGCCAAACTTGTCCATCAAATAAGATGTCTTTTGGTTCATGACGACAACCGATACAACCTGCAATGTAGCAACTATCAATAGGAGTGCGCTGGATTCAGCCACAGCTCTATATATTGGAAGCACCATGGCGATTGATATTAGTGGAGAGTTGACGGGAACTCTAAAATGATGATCGCAGTGAAAGGTTGTTTGTCTTTCATGTGAACGAATTCGCGGCGTGTATTGATTGCACAAAGAATACGCTTGAAATTCAAAAAAGTTCGGATCGAAGTAGTCCGTTTTGGGAGCTTCTTCAGAAGTTCGTTCGTGCAATTCCGGTAAGTACCAGGTACCTGGTACTCTGGGGCGACATTCGATCATTGCAATATAGACCTTGTAAGAGCACACTGGTGTGTGAGGGATCGATGCTTGTAATCATTGACCACCATTCCTACAATTTTTATGTTTGAGAGATGCAGAGGGGCCACCAGCAGGCAGATCTTGCTCCGTCATAATGGTAACAGTAACGGTCGGGAATCGGAGACAGCGGAGAACATTTTTGAATAATGGTTTGAGAGGAATGTGCTCCATCACTCAATCTTCGAAGTGTCCAAACTTTTAAAAAAAGATTCATCCTCCTTTTTTCGCATTTCGTTTCATTTCGTTCAGTCACACAACTGTGATCGACTACTCCGACAACTTCCTTCTTGCTTATATAGATGGGTCAACGACAGCTGTATAAATTCTTTCTAGTGATGTAGTCTACATGCTCGATAAACGGCATATCATCTTGCTTGGTTCAGCGTTGCTTAGGAACAGCTGGTTGATGCACGCCACTCCTGCAGAGAATGATGATACCCGCTGCTGGAAGTCTAAAGTCAACAATTCATAGGTACTCTTGTAGCAGGATTATTAAGCGCGTGAGCTGACAAACTCAAAGTTGCTGGTGCTGTCGCGAACAAATCTATGGTCCAACAGATCTTTAAACAGTGGATTCTGGATTTGAATCTGAAACAAAGAGAAGGAAGATTAGAAACCATGTAATCCATGAGACAACAGCAGCACTGAGGCTAGCGCAAATACAATCAATCAGTCTGTGCCCATTCAACGACATGGTAGCACTTACCCGCAATATTTCTTCAAAATCTAATTTGGCTTCCTTATAGTTTTCTGCAGATGCCCGGATATACCCAGAGTTATTGAGTACAAACGTTCGGTACAGGTAGTTCCAATCCGTTTCAACAGACGGCTGATCGGGAGTGGCTCTGTCAATGATTCCAAGAGCCTCTTCTATTGCTGCCGTAGCGTCTTTCATATTTCCCATGGCAACGTAACAACAGGCGATATTGTTCTTTAAAGCGCTCAGCCGACGGTGGGATGTTCCAAGGTTCTTGGCTACAATTTCAAACGAGTCCTTGAACGCAACAACAGCTTCGCCGTACCGTTCCCGTGTAAATAGTTGAACACCTAGCTCATCCAAGGTTGGAGCAATTTCAATATGGCCCTTTCCGAATGCTTCACGCTTGAAAGCCACTGCTTCTTCAAAGTATGTCATCGCCTCGTCTTGTTTTCCCATGAGCACCGAAAGAACACCGAGATTATGTGCCGTGATTCCGACCATGTATGCGTTATTGACCATCGTGATCCTACGTTGTTGGATATCATACTTCCTCTCCAATTCACGAGATGCAGCAACGTAGTCCCTATATTGTATACAACACAGAACTTTTCGAATGGTTCTGGACATGGCTCGGTCGTCTGGATATTCTTCGTTCCAAACGTCCAACAGTATCTTTTGCGTCTTCTTGATCCCAAGTCCATTGTCATCGTCCATCAAATATCCAATGGAAATCATTCGTGTGCTTCTAACTTCGATCTGTTCTAGAGTCTCAAAGGCTTTTTCCTTGGCTGATGCTTCCTGACCCAAGGTTCCTAAACCAATGTATTCCACGCCAGTGAGTTGAATGAATTGTTCCATAGGTACAACTCCAGGGACAGCTCTTTCACCAGGAGCAAAGGTGTCACATAAGCACTCTTGAATCATGGATTTCAAAAAGGCAAGTGGTCTGGAGTGAGGGAAACCTTCCAATGCGTTCAACGCAGCTTCGTCCATGTCCATGACAGGAGTGGTTGTGATCATCCTACTCGTAGTAGTATTGTTGGTGGAGGAAGGGGGAGCAATTATTTCTTGATCGACAGGCATGGAATAAGAGTGATCCAACCCCGGATCGCTTTCTAATGGTTCCATCATCTTGACTGTGTAGGTGTGTGTAGGAATGTAGACGTAGTGTTCCTCTGATGAAGGCTCGTGGGGTTGTCAACTATTATCTGCAGTTTGAAAATCGATTTCGTGTTGGGTGAGTCGTATTTCTTCTTGTTGACCGTTATTCTCATCTCGAAGCAGTGCGGGCTCCTTTGGCAATTTTGATTGGTAGCAAGGAAAGCCCGTCGGTAGTCGAACCTGCCATCATTTTGGCGAGAGAAAAAGTATGAAAACTGCATCTCACTAATACTAATACAACAACAACTCATTTCACAGACAACAGTGCTGTACCGATCTATTTTAAAAAGCTCCATCTTTCAACAGAGCACAAATCATGATCTACTCAAAGAAAATCATCCTTTCGCTTCTAATTCTCGTGGTAAGCCTACCACAAAATGACGCACAAGGAGTGAGGGGCAGGGTGCATGGTGGCCATTACCTTCGTGCTAGTAGTACAGCAACCGAAGATAAATACGATAGAACAGCAAATGCTCACACAGTCAATGTGATTGGAGGAGGGAGGCATTCGCATGTGCGATACACAGAAAAGACAAGATCATCATCCACCGAAGAGTCTTCAGCTAGAGCTCCCGTTGTGGATTCTCATGCCAAGCTTTTGACCATTTCACGACCAAAAGTTCCGTCACAAGTAGAGACTACGCCATCCAAAAAGAAGTCACAGAAAATGTCGTCTCGCAAAGCTGTCCTATCATTTGAGAATCCTGTCCAAAAGACAGCATTGACAATGAAGCAAAGGGACTAATGATGGTGAAGCTTTGGAAGATTATTCGCAGCCGCAACAGAAATAATAGAGCGCGTTGTCTTTCACTTTCTCTATATTGATACATATCCATATATAACAACATTTATATCGATACCTGGCTATTCTTTGCTTTCTACGTCAGAGGGACAGCACAACTGTTTTATTCTTGTGCTATACTATTTGGAAATAAAGTTGACTTGTTGCTGGGCGCGATTGTACTCTTGGGCGGGATAGGCGACACCTTGATCTCGGATACCTCTGACGTCGAATGCTTGCCTACCACATCGGTACTGCTTCGTTGCCTTTATTGGAATGGAATTGTCAGCTTGATCATGTGCAGATTCGTAATCGCACCGAATCCTCTTCTCTCCAGCATTCGCAACACAGTTCCTATTGTTGGATGAAACAAGAAGTGATTCCGGTCCCTCGTTCGAGTTTTTATTAGGATGGTCATCGTTGTTCAGTTGGGGATTGGCCCTCATGGATCTTGTCTCCCAATATTCACGTTCTTGGAGTGCTCGCTCGAGCATGGCTCGAGTCCTGTTGTGCTGAACAGATACAAATTCAAAGTCTTGTTTCAACTCTCCATGACGATGTTTCAAGTCTTCAAAGAGCCCAACCATGTAGCACTTTTGTCTCCGCAAGGTCTTGGTACTTGCTTGGAGACTGTTACGCAGCATCGTCATGCTTTGCAGATCCGAGTGCGTTTTCCTCAGTTGCAATGCCAAGTTTTCCATCTCGTAGAGCGCATTTTTGCGAGATTCCATCTCATATTCAAGTTTTGCTGTTACCATTTCCATCTCTTCTCGCATCCTTCTGTTCTCTTCTTGTAGCTCCATGTGTGCAGACTTCTCGTCATCTACAGTTGGCATGGTCGGCACGTGATGGCCAGTCTTTTCACATTTGACATGGGTATTCATGTGCTCAATCAGACGCTTGATTCCTTCTTTTGAGTCGGAATCCGCGCGTGGTGTGCCTGGCACTAGTGGAGTGGTATCAATGCTTTGTTGCTTTGTCATAACTTGTTGCTTTTTATGCACTAGTAGTTTGATGGTTCCAAATTGTGTCCACAGAATGAAGCAATCAATGCCTGCAGTTTTCCCGTGATCTCGGAATAGTATCCTCGGAATTGCAATCCAATCATGGAATTTTCGGTTGGACCGGTATCATACCTAACGCACCGATTGCTGATTCCCAACTAGGACATCTTGTTCGTTGGGCCTGTCATTCATTGACGGTTTCATAAGTCTTCTGCAGAAAGAAGTTGGTTTGGGTATGACCAATAGTATGCATAAAAGTCTTGGAATCAGCATTCAACATCGGAGATGTTTCCTGTCGGTTGAAAATGTATGCGTTGACTCCCATATAGAGTATGACTGGAGATGAGTGTCAACATCCTGCTACGATGGAGAAACGTTCGTCGGTTCGTTGGGTGATTGCTTCGTCTCAACTTTACCGGTCCCCTCAATAAAATACGGCAAGCGACGCGTATCTTGTTGGAATGAGCAATGAAGGTTGAATGACGATGTTGAATGTGTAATATATGCGTGTGCACTTGTTGCTTGTTTGTTTATGATGCGCATTCATTATTGTAGCATTGCTGTTTTCGACCAATACGACTTGTGAAAGATTCAATCAATGTGATGTGTTATTGCCTTTGTACCGGTACATATCGGTGCGTGTACGAATGACATCAACAGCTTTACCGTTTTCGAAATCAATGACAACTAGTCTTGTTATCCATCCCAGTATTGACTACTACTGTCGATCCGTTTCATTGGGTTGTCCGACATTGGTTACGCGGACTAGACTGAAAATACCATGGGCAAAAAAATATCAACACGCACGACGGTTGTTTGAAAACAGGTCCCACCACATTTCGGGTCGTCTGCCAGGAAATTTTACATCGACGCAAAGTCCACCACAGCTCTCACATAAACTCAAAGCACACAAATTCGGTATCATGATGCATCCATTCAAGAATATCTTCTTCCTGATCCTCGTCGTGGCAACTCTCTCGGCACCATGTAATGCAAGGGTCCTTCTCGCCAAGAAGTCAAAGGCCCCCCTTGACCAAAAGGGAGCCAAAAAGCTTTCGTCTCGAGCCCCAACTGCCCTTTCCGCTAAAGGAGGCTCTTCTGGCAAGGGAAGCTCCAAAGAGTTGTCGAAGGAGATGGCCTCCAAAGCATCTGGAAAGGCAACCTCCGAAGGAACTTCCTCGAAAAAAGCTTCCAAAGGAGCCGCCAAGGCGACCCCAGCGGCTCTCTCTGAAGGATCTTCCAAGGCAGCACCGACCGGAAGCCCCAAAGAAACCTCGAAGGGAACTTCCGAGGTGACTTCGTCCAAGGGAAAGGCCAAGAAGGAAGCATCCAAGGCCAAGAAATCGGCATCCAAGTCCAACGAAGATTCTGTTTAAAAGTCGACCGAAGAAGAAATGTATCCGCAGCAGCAACTATAACTAGTAGTATAGAGCGCGTTTTCTGTATCCAAAGCATACTGCTGCATTCGTGCCAACAGGCCGTCCGCCCTTCATTCGGCCTCGCCCTCGCATCAAGAGATATTCGTATTCATCTACAGTGGATGGCTCAGTTGGTTCAATTGATATGTTTGTTGTTCAAACTGTTTCGATTCACCAGCTTCACCCGGAGTACATTCCATCAGCTACATTCAATCAGAGAAAGAACCAAGACGAACACATAAGCAGAAGGCGCTAGTCGAATATCAAACAGTTGGAGCATATCGATCTTGTCTCATCGTGCTGATAATCTGGGTGACGATGGTTGGTGCGAATCTGTAATGTACTGCCCATTCGTTTGGTTGTTGAATGGGCTGTTGTGGGTGGATGTGTTGCCATTTTCATTGATATGTTACGCATTTTGCTTGCCGTTTTATTTTATTGCATGCAGTGCTGACGGGTCGGCTGTCGCACGCAGGAAGAACCGTTTCGTCACCTGCGATCTTTCTTGAAGGATTCACTTGCTCGATCCATGTCAAAAGATACGGTTGGAGATACGCCGCCAGCCTGCATTGTACTTACAGAACCCAGGCATTCTGTATCTTGTGTCATAGTTCCAGGTACATCAGAGAATCGGCCACTCAAGAAGGCTTCCATTTCAATTGCTCTGTGTGCAATCTGAATTCCAACACAAAAACAAGATACCGATCTTTGCCATTTATTCGCTTTGAACTGATCAACAAGATACAGCAAGGAATTGACCATGCCCAGTAACAACGATTACTACGGCAACCAGGATCGTGACCATCGTGACCGAGGCCGGGGCCGAGATCGTAACCAAAGCTCCGATAATAGGCAAGGTGGTAAGTTCCGTCCAACAGAATGATAGTCTTCTTTCGAATGACACAGCACAGGCGTTGAGTCTCAAACCATTTCGCTTCATAAATCTCTCAGGTAGCGATCGCTCTCGTAGCCGCTCAGTTGGTCATCGAAGTGACCCTTACGATGGTGGTCGAGGACGAGGCTCGTCTTTACCACAGAGAGGAAGAGACTACGATCGCCGGATGATGGATACTCACAGACAAGGCCAGCTCCGGCGACACTCTGGTGGAAGCCCCTACGGTCCTCAAGGCAATGACCCCCCAAGCGGCTCCTCACAAGGCCACCACCACAACCACCGCCGTGATGTCGATTTCAACCATGGTCGAAGATCGCAACGTGACCGTGAGCCTTACGAAGAGCGAAGAAACTTTAGACGAGAACCACCTCGTGGAGGAAGATATAACGGTGGCAGAGGTGGTGGTAGAGGTAGTTGGGGCGGTCGAGGACAAGGTCCAGACCTCTCTGGCATACAAGCTTGCACCACCAATATACTCAAAGCTGAGGTCACTGAAGGTTTCCACTTCTATGAGTACTCTATCCACGCAGAGGACTCAAGTGGTGAAATAGTTGACTCTCCCAGGCGCCGTAGATTCCTCTTCAATGTCGGTTTCTGGGAAAATCTCTTGAAGGATCTGCCGAAAAAGCAAAAGGATGATTTTCGTAAAGTTGTATTCTTCAACGGTTCGACATTCTATTCCGGAAGACCAATTCCTGGTTTAGAGGATTCAAGCTTCCCTAAAACTCTGGACTTGGGAGACAGAGGCGAAGGCGACATCATGCAGGTCATCCGTGTCAGGAAACTTTTGGCACCAGCCGAAGTCCAAGTGACAAGGCCTGAACAGAATCAGAATAAAGTTATTTTTGACCGTCGAATTGCAGATGGAACAAAGTCGTTCCCAGATTACAAGGCCACGTTGCAATTCTGGTAAGTGAAGCAGCTTTACATATTGAAATGGAATGGAACGTCATTATCTAAGAGTCATTCTCTCGTGCGATTAGTCAACAGCATGACAAAACGCCTGCCTATGTTCCAAGTGATGGTACACCAGCAACACTTGAAGAGTTTTCTGCCTTTGTCAACAGTGCGCTAAAGAGTGCGCTTGGAGAAAAACTTTCCAGGTGGGGCCGTGATCTGATCGATCCAAACAAGGTGACAAAGCATGGAAGCGTCGGGGTGTCAGTCTATGAAGCCTATCGGTGCGAATTCGGCGTTTTGAAGAAATCGGACGACGAGGAAACTACAAAGATTGTCTCTAAAGAGATAAAGGTACTAGAAGAGCAGAGGATTGCTACTGATCCCAAGGTTGTTCTCAGTGAGAGCAGTGTGCTCAACGGCAAGGCACGAGGAGTGCTGGCACTTACGATTGATCTTGGGGCCAAGGTTATTCGCGATAAAAGTGTGCTCGACGAATTGGTTGGAAATAGAGATCCACATTCTTGGAATCCAAGTGACAAAGAAAAGGTGAGTAGTTGTATTTGAGCCAAAACTTTACTTTTGTATATTTGTAAATGCGAGACTAACAAGTGTACAGGAACAAGCCAAGAAGAACTGGATTGGTCAAACTGTAATCACCAAGCACGACAAGAGGTGCTACATGGTTGAGGGTCTCGATTTCGACAATAGCGCTGAAAGCTTGGCAATCGAAAATCTAGGTATAAACCACGCCGAATACTTTCAGCAACGAAAGGGCAGGAGGCTCGTTTTTCCAAAATTCAAGCCAATGGTTAGGGTGCTGGGTCGTCGAGACGAGGTGATTCATCTCCCAGCAGAGTTGGTCTGTGGGAATGAACTGGATACAGATATAAAGAGAAAGCTACCCATGATTGCCAACTTCCCACCTGATGTCAGGAATGAAGCAATAAAAATGGTTCGAGGATTCCTGGTGCCGGGAGGAACGGGTAAACAAGGCATCCTTCCGGGCTTGGGAATCCAAATCACAGGTGATAGATTCACTTCCAGAGCTACTGTGCTTCCGCTTCCAATGGTTGTGGCTGCTGGGGTCCGAATTCCCGAAGACAAGAAAAATATGTGGGCTCCTACATTGAACAAGTGCAACTACAGGTTTAACCCAAGTGAACCTAATACCTTGAAAGTCGTGTTGGTCCATTACGAAGAACTGACAGAAAGATCTGCGAAGAAAGTTTACTTTCAGATTCGTCAGACTGTGAACAAGTTGAACGCTTTCTATCGTTTGAGCGATGAACCATATCTTTTCCCTGCAGGTGAGTCAATATTGAAAACGATTCGTTTACAAATTACATTGAGACTCAATTGCCTTTGTTGAAATAGGGCAAGGGAGCTTGCATTCGAAGGCCGTGGAGGAATGTTTCAGGCAGGGGGCGTCGTCTCTCCCTAAGGAGAACGTGTTTGTCATTGATTTTTGCAGACCAGGGGGCTCCACCGACCCTGCATATTCAACCATCAAGTATATGCTTACCCGCCATGGCTACATTTCTCAATTTGTCAACTTTAGTAACTGTGCGCATGATAACCCTGGTAACGAAAAAGTAGCTAAACGGAGCAGAGACATAATTAATGGAGTAGGAAGGCAGATTCTCAGCAAGGCTGGTGCTCGACTATGGTGGGTCCAAATCCCGCAAGGACTACCAACTCCTTCAGTCTTTGTCGGCGTTGATGTTTTTCATGCGCCAAAAGAGTATGATCCCGAGCTGAAAAAACGAGTCCGCAAACGATCTTGTGCTGCGATCATTGTCCAAGTTTTTCGCCGAGATGGATCAAATAGACCAACTGTCGAGCTCTATTCTGAGACTGTGGCCCGTAAAGCTGGAATAGAGTATGATCTTGAAAGTAGCTTGAACGGAGCAGTGAAGACTGCATTGAAAGAATTGAATGTCAATCCCATGTCGTGTGTCGTGTGGCGAGATGGAATTGGAGATTCAGCTTTTGAGTCGGAAGCTTCGAAAGAGATTGAAGGAGTGGAGAAAGCTTTGAGCGAAATTTCTCTGAACGAATCCACGAAAACTCCAATGGCGTATGTTGTGTGCCAGAAACAGATCAAAACGAAGCTGTTCGCGGCAGGGGTGAATGGAGAGCCAGATGGCAAATATGCAGCTCCTCCGGGCACTTTGGTACAAGGAATTCAAGGTCTACAGCACGACACGTTTTACATCAATGGAAGGGCACCCCCACGGAGCACCCCTAGGCCTGTGCGCTATGTCGTCATTCGACAAGATGAGGAACTCCAAGGAGTCTCGCTTCCTGAGTTGACATGGAACATGTGCCATGATTATCCAAATTGGTACGTATGCATATATGAATTTCTGTGCTTTTGCGCACACATACTGGGCTCATTTTTATTCTTCTTTCCACGTTGCGCCCCAAGGACTGGCCCTATCAAGGTGCCTAGCGTTTGCATGATGGCCCACAAACTCGCCGAGTTGGCTGGAAATATGTCAGATAGCGGAGCAAGCATGGACAACAAAGGTCTCAAAAACCGAGTTCATTTCTTGTAGACTCAAAAAGGTCCGAGGGCATTTACAAACCATCGACATTACATATAAATTGCATATTGGATCGAACATATAAATTGCATATTGGATCGAAAAGTCAATAGCGGTTGACTCGATATACATGAATAACACGACAGCTCTTACCAATCGTGCTCAAGCTGGAAGACCGAAGACATACATGATTTACAAATATCTATATAGGACCTACATATTTTTAAGAACAATGCAAATGAAAAAATGGCATCATATAGATCTTTTCAACTGCAAAGGGATCAATGAGCTGGCGGTAGCATCTGCACAATCCATGCTTTCGTATTGTTTGACTTATGAACGCATTGGTCACAATATCGGTTAAGAGACGTGAGACCAACGATATCCATTGTGAAATCGATCCCATCCATTGTGAAATCGATCCTGTGCACTTTTTGTAGTTCTGTCCTGTCAATATCTCCCCATTGATGCCAGGGCCCGTCTCGTCAAGAAGTCCATGGCGCAGCTTGACCTAAAAGCCTTTCGTCTCGAGCTCCAACTGCCCCTTTCGCTAAACGAGGCTCTTCTGGCAAGGCAACCTCCAAAGCGTTGTCCAAGGAGATGATATCCAAAGCATCTGGAAAGGCAACCTCCAACGGAACCTCGAAGAAAGTTTCCAAGAGAGCCGTCAAGGCGACCCCAGTGGCCATCTCCGGCAGCACCGTCCGGAAGCACCAAAGAAACCTCGAAGGGAACTTCCGAGGTGACTTCTTCTAAGCGATCTTCCGAGGTGACTTCGTCTAACAAGGGAAAGGCCAAGAAGGAAGCATCCAAGGCCAAGAAAGCGGCATTCACCAAGTCCAAAGGAGATTCTGTTGCAAAGTCGACCGAAGAAGAAATGTATCCGCAGCAGCAACTATAACTAGTAATATAGAGCACGATTTCTGTATCCAAAGCATGGCATTCGTGCCAATAGGCCGTCCGTCCTTCATTCAGCCTCATCCTCGCATCAAGAGATATGCATTCGAGTTGATGGCTCCGTGTTGTGTCAATTGATGTGTTTGTTTGCTGACAAATTGTTTCGATTCACCAACTTCATCCCATAGTACATTCCACTAGAGAAAGAGCCAAAACGAACACAAAAGCAGAAATGCAGAACGGTCCAGTCGGATATAGCACACAATCGTTATCTTTTCTCTTGTCTCATCGTCCTGATAATCTGGGTGACGACGGTTGGTGCGAATCTGTAATGTACTGCCTATTCGTTTGGTTATTGAATGGGCTGTCGTGGGTGGATGTGTTGTCATTTTCCTTGATATATCTCGGCGTGTGACGCATTGCTTGCCAGGCTTTGGTACCAGTTACCGTACCGGTACCATACTCGTAGCGTGTTTGTTGCCGTTTTATTATTTTATGCTTGGCTAAAGGGTCGGCTGTCGCACGCGGGAAGAACCGTTTCGTCACCTGCAATCTTTCTTGAAGGATTCATTTGCTCGATCCAAGTCAAAAGATACGGTTGGAGCCAGCCTGCATTGTACTTACAGAACCTAGCCATGCTGTATCTTTTGTCATGCTGCAGTTCAAGGTGCATCAGAACAGCAATCAAGAAGAATTCTTTTCCAGTCTTCTGTGTGCAGTTTGAATTCCAACACAAAAAGATACTGAACTTTGCCATTTGTTCTTTTTGAGCTGATCAACAAGATACAGCAAGGAATTGACCATGCCCGGTAACAACAATTACTACGGCAACCAGGATCATGAGAATCAGGATCAAGGCCAGGGCCGAGATCATAGCCAGAATTCAGATAATAGGCAAGGTGGTAAGTTCCGTCCAACAGAATGATAGTCTTCTTTCGAATGACACAGAACAGGCGTTGAGTCTCAAACCATTTTGCATCATACATCTTTCAGGTAGCAATTGCTCCCGTAGCCAGTATCGCGATGACAATCGCTCTCTAGGAGATTCACACAGTCATCGAAGTGGATCCCATGATGGCCCAGGTTCCTCTTTGCAACAGAGAGAAAGAGAATACGATTGTCGGAAGGTGGATAATCAGCGACAAGTTCAGTACTGGCAAGCCTCAAGTGGAACCCCATACCGCCCTCAAGGCAATGATCCCTGGAGCGGATTCCATGAAGGCCGAGGTTTGTCTTTACCACCAAGAAGAGGAGATCCCTGGATTGTTGGGGATTGGGGACAAGGTCCCAGTTCAAGCCCCTACGGCCCTCAAGGTGGTGACCCCCACAGCGGATCCCATTATGGTCAAGGTCGAGGCCGAGGCTCCTCTTTACCACCAAGAAGAGGAGAATATGATCCCGGGATGGTGGAGATTCACACCAGACAAGGCCAGCACTGGCGAGACTCTGGTGGAAGCCCCTACGGTCCTCAAGGCAATGGCCCCCAAAGCAGATACTCACAAGGCCACCACCACAACAACCTTAGTGTTGATGTTGACACCACGTATGATCGACGATGGCATCATGACCATAAGCAAGCGAAACCACCTCGCAACGGGAGATATCTCCATGGCAGAGGTGGCGGTGTGAGTGGTCGACGTCGAAATCCAGGTCAAGACCTCTCAGATCTAAGGGCCATCAAGTCCAATTTAGCGGAGGTTACTGAAGGTTTTGTCTTCTACGAGTACTCCATTGTTGCACAGAACTCAATCGATAATGAACCAATCAAACGTCAGACACGAACAAGGTTCTTTTTCAATTTGGGGTTCTGGGAAGGTCTTGGACTTTTGAAAGATTTGCCAGACAAGGAGAAAAATGAATTCCGTACGGTTGTATTCTTCAATGGTTTGACCTTCTACTCCGGACAACCAATTCCTGGTATAGAAGACAACTCAAAGTTACCTTACAAAATGAACCTTGGGGACAGAGGCCAAGGCGACACCATGGAGATAAAAACAGTGAGGAAACTGCTGGCACAAGCGGAACTGCAAGTACCAAGGTCTGAACATAACCCGAATGAACTTGCTTTTGACAATCGAATTGCAAATGAAACTAGGTGGTTCAAAGATCACAAGGCCCTTTTTCAACACTGGTAAGTGAAACTACTGATCATGCGCTGCTGAACCTATTGAACTCAAACAACTGCATAGTCTAAGTATGATCCTTCAATGCAATTAGTCGACAGACCAGTAATAGGCCTGCTTATATTCCAAGTGATGGTGAACTTGCAACAGTCAAAGAGTTTTCTGCCTTTGTCGACAGCGCGCTGAAGAGTGCTCTTAGCACAAAATTCTTGAGATGGGGTCATGATTTGATCAATCCAGACTTTGGACCTAAAAACGAACCTTACCTCAATGCAACCGGAGAGCCGCTCACAGTTTCTGTCTATCAAGCCTATTGGTGCAAATTTGGCGATTTGAAGAAAACGGATGGGAAGGCTGTGCTAACACTTACGAGTGATCTTAGGGCCAAGGTTATCCCCAAAGAAAGTGTCCTCGAGTCACTTGTTGGAAGGAGAGATGCAAAATCTTGGAATCCAAGTGAGGAAGAAATGGTGAGTTGCAGTTTTACTTTATGCTGTTTTTGCCAAAACGAAGACCAGACTAACAAGGCATGCAGAAACTAGCGAAAGAGCGATGGAGAGGTGAAATTGTGATTGCCAAGCATGACAAGAACACCTACACGGTCATGGACCTTGACTTTGAAAATAGCGCCGAAAGCTTGGTAATCAACCACGTTGAATACTTTAAGCAAAGAAGGAACATACAACTCAATCATCCAAAGTTTAAGCCGATGGTTACAGCGCTAAATCATCGCGGTAAGCTGGTTCATCTTCCCGCTGAGAGGATCTGTGGAAATGAAATGGATTCTTGTATCAAGAGAGAGCTGCCAAAGATTGCCAGTTTCCCACCTCACATTAGGAATAACGCAGTTGAGTTGGTTCAAGAACAACTGGTCCCGGGGAAAAAGGATAGTATACTCGCGGGCTTGGGAATCCAAATCACTGACCAAAGATTATCTTCCAAAGCCACAGTGCTTCCAATTCCCATGGTGATAGCTAATGGGATCCCAGTTCCAGGTCGTAAAGGTGCTTGGGCTCCTCATGTGAACAAGCATTGCAACTACGACATTGATCGGAATAGGTCAAACACCTTCAATGTCGTGCTGATCTATAACAATGCCCTGAAAAAAAGAGCTGCAAAATATGTACTCAAAAATTTGTACGGCTGTGAACAAGTTCAACACTCTCTTTTGTTTGAGTGATGAACCATTCCACATGGTGGAAGCGGGTAAGTCAACACAGAAGGCCATGTGCTTTTGGAAATTGTGTTGTGACTCAATATACCCGCTTATTGGGTTAGGGCACAGGGTACCTCACTTTACTGCAGTGGAAGAATGCCTTGAGGATGCCTCAAGACTACCAAAAAGAGAGAACCTATTTGTTCTTGATTTTTGCAGACCAGGGGGCTCCACCGACCCTGCATATTCAGCCATTAAGTGGATGCTTATCCGCAATGGCTACCTTTCTCAATTCGTCAACTTATGTGCGCATCATCTCACTCGTGACAAAAACATTTTGAAATTAAGCGGAGAAATCATAAATGGAGTAGGAAGACAGATCCTGAATAAGGCTGGTGCTATGCTATGGCGGGTCCAAGTCCCACTCGGATTGCCAACTCCGTCAGTCTTTGTCGGTGTTGACATGTTTCATGCACCAAAAGAGTATGATCCTGAGCTGAAAAGGCGAGCCTGCAAATGGTCTTGTGCTGCGATCATTGTCCAAGTCATCAAAGATCAGTCAAATCAGCGTGCACCAAGCTTCAAGCTGTACTCTGAGACTGTAGTCCGTAAAGCTGGAATGGAATATGGTCTCCGGGACTGTTTGAAGGGAGCAGTGAAAACTGCATTGACAGAACTAAGTGTTAATCCCATGTCGTGTGTCATGTGGCAAGATGGAATTGGAGATTCAGCATTTGAATCCGAAGCTTCGGAAGAAATTGAACGAGTGGAGGAAGCTTTGAAAGACATGTCTCTGAACAAATGAAAGGCTACACCACCAATATCGTATGTTGTATGCCAAAAACGAATTGCAATGAAAATGTTCGCGGCAGGGGTGAACGGAGAACAAGATTGCAAATATGCAGCTCCACCAGGTACTCTAGTGCAAGGAATTCAAAGTTGGCAGCACGACACATTTTACATCAATGGTAGCACCCCCAGGGAGCACCCCCAAGCCTGTTCACTTTGTTGTCATTCGACAGGATGGCGATGTTAAAGGAGTCTCACTTCCAGAGTTGACATGGAACATGTGCCATGACTATCCAAATTGGTACTTATGTATATGAATTTCTGTGCGCTTTGGCGCAAACATACTGGGCTCATCTTTTTTCTCTCCACATTGTACCTTGTACCCAAGGACTGGCTCTATCAAGGTGCCTAGCGTTTGCATGATGGCCCACAAACTTGCCGAGTTGGCTGGAAATATGAAAGATAGCGGAGCAAGCATGAACCACAAAGCTCTCAAAAACCGAGTTCATTTCTTGTAGACTCAAAGGTCTGAGAGCATTCACAAACCATCGATATTACATAAATTGCATATTGGATCAAAAAAGTCAACACAAGCGAATAGCGATTGACTCAATATACATGAATAATATGACAGCTCTTACCAATTAACAGAAACAGAAACAGAAACAGAAATGCGATGCAAAGGTAAAAAACAGAAACAAATCCCCCGAATAAAGCCCATCTCCCCTTCAGCAAGTACAATGCGGCTTCAAGTATTGGAAGAAGCACTGGGTCTGTTACAATGCCATCACACAGCTGTGAGAACCCTGCTTCAGCACGAGCGGCGACCAATTCAAAGATGCCTACTATGCGTGTCCACAGTGGCAAGATGTCTCTCACATCCATACATCACTCCAAATATACTGGTTGGTTATGGCATCATTTAAATTTGAACAATTCCATGGACAGAAACGAGTGACGAATACTGTTGGAAATCGGTTCTGGCGGACATCAGACTGCTTGTCTTCGTCCAAACCGATTGACAACGTTGTGGCCCATCAAGCCATAATTGCCAACCAGCCGTGCCAGCATGTGACCCATCATGCAGAGGCACCGTCCATAGCGATCTCCGATCCGCCTAATAGGAAATAATCATCTCTACAGGAAATAACTATTCTAAAAGACTTGTTATCTACATGGAATGGGCAAAGCAAAAGCCTTGCACGAAAACTCAAATTTCCCAAAACTTTACTGGATGTTATGCAATCCAGAAAGGCCGGTACAAAACCCACGTACCGAACTCCCGCAGGATTCAGTATGGGATTTTCGTGGCGCTCAGACGTTTGATAGTCCAAGCGCACAATTCCATGTTTTCAGATTCCCTGCAAAACCGACTCATAGGAATCCCCCGAATAAACGGACCAAACGGACATTTGTCCGTCTGTCCGATCGGACGTGTCGAACTGCTTCTATCAAGGAGTTTCCAATGAATGGTCTCCAAGAGAGCAATTCCAACACGCTCCTAATCTCTGAAGATCAGAGTAGGAGAGACGTCCAAAAGCGTGATGTTCAGCTGGAACATCACATGAGCTGCACCCTTGTACACACCCATGTTGCCAATGGACAGGCACACCAAAACGGTAGATTGGTGTGTGGTGTGCAGCCAGTGATCTTGGAGGACTCAGCGCTAGCGCTCCTGTTTTTCCGCAAAAACATGGAGGCGGCATGTGCCACTAAAGATCACTTCTTAACTGGAGGGGACGAATTGCGGCATGGCGCTCCTGAGTTTCCACGTGAAACTTCCAGTCGCAACGCCACATGTCCAGACCCCAGTGCACTTGAAAAACAAGAGCTTGCCGCAATCTTCATGTTTGTCGCGTAACACAAACACAACAATACAACAGGATGATTGGCGCTTGATATCGGGAGGCCTAGGCAGCGGTCTTGATCTCCCACAAAGCAACAATTCACCTTGCCTTCAAGCTCGTCCATCACTCCCCCACGCGACCGACGACAACTGGCCTTGAAATTACAAAAAGCAATCTCTCCAGCTGCCGCCTCGGGCGAGAAAAACGGAAAGGTCTCCACATATGAGCTGATTGTTGTTTTTCCACCGCTCCCACCGTGTCTTTCTTCTTCCCATTGAACTTGCTAAAGTGCGACGCGCCGAGAGCCAAGAGGGCCAAGAGCCGACAGTCGCCATGGAACTGACCCACAGAGGCGGTCTTTCCTCAACGCAAGAAGCTTGGACGAAAGAAGGAGCGGTCGCAGCGCTGGATCCAAGAATAGTTATTTCCTGTAGAGATGATTATTTCCTATTAGGCGGATCGGAGATCGCTATGCCTCTGCATGATGGGTCGCATGCTGGCACGGCTGGTTGGCAATTATGGCTTGATGGGCCACAAAGTTGTCAATCGGTTTGGACGAAGACAAGCAGTCTGATGTCCGCCAGAACCGATTTCCAACAAATACAGCAATCAACATGAGAGGAAGTGACTTGACCAAGTCAACTGTCTGAAGACCGTTTTGCCGCAAAATTTAAAGTTTCTAACCTCAATTGGAGATGAGTTGAAACTGGAGGCAAAAGCGACAACTTTGAAAATAGAATGAGAGACTATTGCATAGAATAGTCTTTGTGGCCCAAGATTTGGAACAAGACAAAGTGCTGCTTTATATATTCCTCCTGAATAGCAAGAACTAATGGGCCAGAAGATGACAATGAATAAACCAAAGTTCTCTATGGACTAGCATGGAAATTGAGAAGAGAATTCGACAAGGGGTACAACAGCAGTTTCGTCCACTACGTGAATTACTTGTAACAAGAACGACGACGAGACGTTGTTCCAGCGGTTTGGTTCAAAGAAGCGCAAGATCTGTTGATGGAAAGTGCAAGATAAACTTTAAGTCATGTGATTGACTGGATTGAAGAATGGTTTCGGAGGCCCTGTCTCATGAGCCGCAAAGGACAGGAATCCTTGCATCCTCACCCAGCGAGGATTCGATCACATGCTTGTTTGTACCAGTTCACGACGTTCTCAATCATCTCAACAACAATGCCAATATTTACAAACCGAAATTCCATCTACGGGCCAGAAGGATTTGAAGTTGCCCGATAACGGTAGGAGAAGAACTCTTCTTTTTGTAGTGTATCACAACTCTTCCAATGATAATGAATGCGATGACGACTGCGCCTCAAGCCAAGCCTATTGGGGAACTCCGGAAGTCTTGCGAGACTTTGGTATGGTTGAACCTCTTCCGCACACTTTCTATTTGGGTGACACTATGACTTTTGTCATTTGGAATGCCACCTTGGGAACTAAAGAGCCCGCACTTGACAATTTGAGCATCGAATACATGAACAACAACTATCCTTCTTTTCAAACCATTGACAAAGCCAGCAAGTCTACCAAACTGAAATTTCAAAAGCTGACACGAAAAAGACTGCTCCATACAAACTCTACATGAAAGCACAATATTACAAGGCACTCTTGAATGCATTCAAAAAATTATTACAACATTCGATCCGCAAATGGCAGTCTAATGGAAAGGAGCAAAAGATGAATCAATTTTATTTTGTATAGCCGAAACAACATTGAAGCCATTGAGCCATCCGTTGGAATCACAATCCAGTTGGGCAGAAGGTGCATGGCAAATTTTCAGCTGAGTCCCCCATCCATTCACAATTCCAAGGAAATGCGACGATCATCTTCCTGTTATACTGGACAATGTCCATCCCGGATGCAAAAATGTCTGGGGACGACTTCAGTGGCCTAGTTGATGCAGAGACCATACTCTTTTGCAACTCCAGGGCAAAGGCTGCAAGTGTGATTTTAAAGCGATGAATGCTAGTCACCACATCGACTCAGAGTGCCTTGGGCCTGTGATTAGCCATGTGAGAAGAGGTTTAGAATTTGAATTGTGGAACAAGAACAAGACGCCATACACTCGCAAGATTTGTTTATCCACTTACCGATTTAACTTACAACGGTATTATGTATCAATAGAGTACAAAAACAAAATCACGGTCCATGTCATGTCAAAATGTCCATGGAAAGGCAATTTGATAGCTATCCTTTGCTTCCATCTCTTTCTTCTGTATCATCTTGAATCATCGAGAAGATGAGATTTCATTCTTACCACCAGCTGACATTTGGCATTGCTCGGATTCATTCCACGTCAGTATTGGTTGGTACCTACCTGCGTAGTATTATTTCTCCTTGACCTCTTGAGCAGACGTCTCTCCTCCGGCAAAATGCCAGAACCATCAGTACTGTACTGTATCTTTTGTTGATGTAGATTGTTGGAGAATGACCAGAAGCCAGCCAGGCATCGAATCTTGGATCCTGGTAGTTTCCGTGGTAGTAGGTATGTACCCATAGCTAGTGAGTCCGGTGTCAAAAATCCAATCTTTCGGAAACGAGATGACCGAAAACAAAATGAAAGCACCTTTGTTGAATTGAACACGTGTGTAAGGTAAAGATGGTAACAGTCACTATCGTATTACGTTGTTGTTGTCGGATTCCTTTAAATTGTGATGTGGATAATTGCAAACGGATCGTGAACGTGTTCGCATGTCGAACTCGTTCGTCACGAATATATATACATTACTTATTGGCCGTGCATGATAGAGAACAAGCTGAACATCTGCTTCTGTCTACCTCTGACTCATCATGTGACATCTACGACATGCCTGACATCAAAACAATGTTGCTGAATTTGCAGTACTAAAAGTACGACGTGGTACAGAGCGCAAAAAACCCGAAATCTTTCGGGAAGATCTTCTTTCCAAGATCTCTTTTTTATCTTGTTTGTTCGTTTGCTTACAGGATTGTAATGAAGTTTGCTGCCTCAACTGTTGCCTACCTTGCTCTTGCAAGTCTTAGTTTCCTCCATGCTGATGCATCGGAGAGAGCTCACCAGCACCTGCGTACCCATGTCGAGGAACGCGAGGTTGCCCATCGTTTCCCATCGCACCAAACCCAGGGTGAAGGAGATGGTTCCCCTCATGTGAGGGAAAAGAACCATTCTGCCGGGAGGTATGAGGATTATCCTGATCCTGATTACAAGGATCGTGGGTATGAAGAGGGTCCCGATCCTAGGTATGAAGATGGTCCTGATCCTAGATACGAGGATCGTGGGTACGAGGATCCTGACCCTAGATACGAGGATCCTGATCCTAGATACGAGGATCGTCCTGAGCCAAGATCTGAGGTTTATCCCGAACCAAGATACGAAGATGCTCCAGTTGCACGAGAGGCCAACCCGGACGGATCTTGTCCCTTCATTGAAGCAATTGCAGAATTTACTGACGTTGAAATCCCACAGGTAACAAATAGCGACGAGAAGGAACTCCTTGTGATCCCTATGCCAAATGGTATAGGGGGAGAGGATATCAACATCATTGATTTCCTTAATGACAAGTTGAAGGATGATGCAATTCTTCCTGTGATCAAACCAGGTGACGAAGTGCCCAACAGTTCTACTAATATGGTTTGCAAACATATTGACTACATCGATGAAAGTGTCGATGTGCTTGTTGCTGGCATTCCAGCAGGAACAAAAGGCCTTTGTTTAGCTTTCAATCCCTGTGAACAAATCTATGCTGTATCGGCAGGTAAGATTTCCGCCATGTGATCTAGAACTAGCCATCATTATCTCACCATTCTGTACGTTCTTCCAATCAGGATTTGTCAAAGTAGACATTCCGCTCACAAATCCTCTTCTTAAGCTTGGCTTCACGTTGAACACAATTGGTGAGCATAAGATCTATCTTCTTTTGAATTTTCTGCTCACAACTCTGACCTGTACCTTATATTGTCAACAGGAATTTCGATCAACAAGGACTTCACTATTGAGACCCACAATGAAATGTGGGATGGGGGCTCCATGGATGCTGTGTCGAAGGTGGATGGACATTTTGCCCTCAAAGGAACTCTCAGTCTCAAGTTTGGTGAAGAAGATTCGGTCAGTTTCCATGCTTTACTATTTCAGAGTTTATGCTTGCCTGTCTCCTAACTACCTGTTCGCTTCATGTTTTGTTTTTATTCTTCGCCAGATTTTTGAATTTTCCGTGAATGGGAGAGCGAGAATCTTTGTTGATGTTGATCCTGCCAATGATAACACTCATCTTACAGCTTTCGAACACATGGTAGGTAACATGAGAATGAAGATTATCACTATTATATAATTCTAACCGTCTTGACTGTTTCTACCAGGATGACTTTGAAATGGTCATATCTGGCCTAATTTTTCCGAAGATTGTCATTGGCAAATTCCCATTAGTTCTCACCTTCAATTTCTCCAAGGTCCTAAACGCTGCAATTGACATCCACCTCCTTGTTGACGAGCAGAATACCCAGCTTGAATTCGCTGCATCCGTCAACACTGATTTGATGAACATTTGTGAAGTTTCTCCTGCCACCAAGTTCCTCTGCAAGTATTTTGAACAAGCTAGTGCGGGTCTCAGCCTCCAAGTTCAATCTTTTGTAAATATCAATCAAGAATTCGGGCTTCGGTTTGCCATTAGTGGTGAACTTGACGCTCCTGAATTCATGGACATTGCTTTCAAACAGCTATTCCCCAAGTGGCCAGCCGACGGGCATGCTTTTGATCTCTCTATTTGGTTTGAGCTCAATGCCGACCAAGAAATCGAGACGTGTGTTGATGCAGGCTTAGGACCAATGTGCTTCACCCCCAAGTGCCTCAATAACGACGACTGTGGTGGAGATCAGATCTGCCATCTGTTCAAATGTCAGGCAAAGTTGCCAGACGGAACGGTTGGCTGCTTCAGTGATTACGACTGTCAGAACTTTTGCAATGGAGGAATCTGTACAGGAAAGCTTGACAATGGTCAAATGTGCAACTGGGAAGACATTCGATGCAAAAGCGATCATTGTGTTGGTAACATTTGCCGCGAGTGCGCAAAGCATTCCGATTGTCCATCTGGTGAGGTAAGGGCATTGATTGTTCAGTGATAGAACGTCCATGAATTTTTTCCAACAATTCACCATTGTCCTTCCCTTTGATCATTAACATTGTAGGCCTGCCGAGGTACTCCTTTGCAATGCAGAGAGCTACATGATAACGGCTCCATGTGTAACTGGGATGATAACAACTGTGCCAGTGGGCATTGTGTTAGTAACATTTGCCGCGAGTGCGCAAAGCATTCCGATTGTCCATCTGGTGAGGTAAGGACATTGATTGTTCAGTGATAGAACGTCCATGAATTTTTTCCAACAATTCACCATTTCACTTCATTTTTGCTTTTATCATAGAGCTGCCGAGGTACTCCTTTGCAATGCAGAGAGCTACATGATAACGGCTCTATGTGTAACTGGGATGATAACAACTGTGCCAGTGGGCATTGTGTTAGTAACATTTGCCGCGAGTGCGCAAAGCATTCCGATTGTCCATCTGGTGAGGTAAGGACATTGATTGTTCAGTGATAGAATGGCCACGAATTTTTTTCAACAATTCACCATTGTTCTTCCCTTTGATCATTAACATTGTAGGCCTGCCGAGGTACTCCTTTGCAATGCAGAGAGTCAAAAAATATTGGGGAGATGTGTAATTGGGATGATAATGTTTGTGCCAGTGGACATTGTGTTGGTAACCTTTGCGCAGAGTGCGACGGTAGTAATAGCCACTGCAAGTCTTGGCAGTGGTGCGACGGAAACAAATGCAGATCGAAAGGCAATGATGGGTATTGGTGTTATGGTGAGAACGCCAGGTGCCACAGTAATTCCTGCAAATGGGAAAAGGATGGATTTTGGGATCCTGGTCATTACGGATGTCAAGGAAACTAGATCCCCGCCTTTCCTACTGTGTGAATCGCAGACTTGTCATATTCCCAGAGCTGCAGAACCGATGTATAAGGCTGCAAGAGAGCGAGATGTCAAGACTCATTTCCGCGTGAGTTCCCATAATTGCTCTTTAAGCACCAATGTATCATCTCTATTTCCGTTGTTTGAATTCAATATATCTAGTCACACGGTGATCTTTTGCGGTAGGGGTGACAAGTACAGTGGCTATGCATCATTCCTGACCATATAATAACCATCTTTTGCAGTTATGTCATTAAGAGCATCACCATAGCCTCGAATGAATCGCAATCAGGCTTTTTGCCATGCGCGGGGGGAGGGGGCACTGGTATAAATGCTATTTAGGAGCTCACCTAGAGTATTGTCGTCAATAGATATAACGATAGTAAAGATGTCTGAAAACGATAACAGAAATTATGAATGATGTGTGAATAATGATGGAAATCGATATGTCCGCATGGTTAAACGGTCCCCGTGAGACGATACATCTATGAATCGTATCACACCACTATTAACTATACTAAATGCGATAGCTCCAACAACGAAAGTGGAACATGCGCAGATCGACCCATCTTTGTCCACCGTGAATACGGCGTGGGAAGTCCCTGTAAGGACTCGGATCTAACCGTCAATAAATAATCCTTGTAAACATCTGACGCTTCTTCACAGCATTGTGAACCTTTGTAAACAAATCTGCATGATTGTCCTCAGTGTTTTCCTTCGATACCAGCATGATTCCAGCAGCAACAGCCTCGCGACAAGCATGGTAGTTGATCGAATTGTGCTTCTTGGTAAGAGTAGATGTTGGGTTAGTTGTATTGGCCACAACGCCAGCATTGTCACAATGGACGATTGCAGGTCCGCATCCTCTGCACCGTTAGGACCAATAATACGACAGTCCGCCGTAAGAGAAGTCTGAAACGCGACCAAAAAAGACATGCCACATCACCAATAATAAAATACTAGAAAAAGTTGAACCATATATTTTCCTTGCAACAACAACCACAACCGATATTCCATTTCCTGCTCGTTCCACTGCATCTCTTAGGAACTTGAGTATTCCGAAATGTGCATCATCGTAGTCACTTGATTGCTGTAGGAATAGTATGAATGAGAAACCCATTGATGCGACGACTACTGTGGACGACGATGATACTACTAGTACCGATAAGAACACGAAGAATGACCACCAATCATTATTATTCAAATGTCCACTCTGTGATGAAGCTCCTGTCATTAATGAGACATGCCCCGGTTCCTGTGGCAGTTTGGAAGGAATGATGGTCTATGATCCACAACAACAGCAACAACAACGCAAGAAGAGTAGTCGCACCTTTGGATTCGATTGGGCCAATGGCTATGTGGCCCCCTTTTTGGGCATTCATCGGTCCGCCGTGAAAGAAGCATTGGAGGCTGCTGACATTGCAGGCAACGATACCATGGTCGATTTGGGATGTGGGGATGGTCGAATTTGTCACCTGGCATGGGCCATGGGTGCTGCCCGAGCCGTGGGATACGATTTGGACGAGTCCTTGATTGCCATTGCCAAAAGTGAAAGGGAAGGAATACTGGATACTGAAACTAATGTTAGTCACTTGGACATGAGGAATACTTCCAAAGAAGAAAGAGAAGTGTCCAGAACGGCATCCTTTCATATTGCAAATCTATTTGAGGTGGACTTGGAACCATTTTCCATCATTACCATGTTTCTATTGCCGGAAACGACCGACAAGCTTGTTCCCACACTTTCTCAAGCACTTCGATCAAAGAAATTGAATGTAAGAATCATTGCCTTTGGATGGCCCATTCCAGGATTGGGCAATGCAGCGGCCAAGTACACCAACAAGACTGGGAGTCTTCTGGACAAGTGGTATCTATATACCAATACTACTCTACCAGGTACCAATCCTCCTAAATTTGTTCAGCGAGTTAATATCAAGGAGGAAGAAGCTGTCATGTAATGATAAGAATAACGCTATTCATTGCTAGTACTCTATAATTTATTACTTTTTTGTTTGGCTAGCTTAGCATTGCTTTTCTTTCTCCTATGGTCGAGTATAGACAAAAATGTTCTCGTCCACGTCTGAACGAGTACCAGGGATTCTGAGGTCTGAGATTTGATCGAATCGACTGAATGTCTGAGTGATCGAGTGAGTCAGTCGGATTCGGTGAGAAAACTCAACACGAATCCAACTCCAAATAAGTGATCAGATCAGAGGAAGTTGTCAGCGTAGAAGCTACGGCTATCACGCTACATCTCCAACATTCTATAACTAACAATCCAGCGGGATTGGTTGGAGTTGGTTCAGATCAGATCAGACGAATGTAGCACGACTAAAAGAAGTTTGAGTCTTCAAACTGCTCACAATATTTTAAAATCGATTTTCAAACGAATCTATATTCAACCCCAAATTGACAACGCCCCAAAACCTAGTTTGAGCCTTATCAACGTGGTTTTGTTACACGCTCCCTCTGCGATAAGGAACTAGCAGGTACGTTTATACTCTGCTGAATGGACAGGGGCTCACTCAGGAATCTACCTCAAAGAGACTACACAAGTATGGTCGAAACCGGACGCAATACAGAGGTTCGACGCATGGCGGAAGGACTTCTGACTTCATCCACGTGTTCTAACGTCAGGCAGACAGACGGAATGTCGGTTAGTACGCCAAATTGAACGTTGGTGAACGTTGGCGATAAACTGGGCATCATTGCCTGGGCGCATCGACAACAACTTTTGACGGTCGAAGGCCGTTCGGCCTTTGTCCGTCTGTAACACAATGTAGTCAAAGAAATCGAACAGTGTGCCTGCGGTCTACGTTGGATTACGTGCATGTTTTCGCACATTCAATTAATTTTCAGACAACAAGGTTTTACGTCTTTTCCGTTGTCATCACCCAACATCAAAACAGTTTATCAGTACCCACTGTCTATCGACTACCCAGAATGGTCATTACAAATGCCCAAAACACTGCTTTCTTCACCCATGATGATCAGATGGCAATCCCACCAGGAATTTTCGATCCCCATCTGAATCAGCAAGGCATCACAACAATAGATTCGCTCAAGGAGTTCAATGACGCCATGCTTGATGATATTCACAAGCACATCACAAGACATGGCCCTCCAAATAGTGTCTTCAGCGCCCTGTCTCTTTCACGCCTCAAGACTGCTGCCTCTGCTGTCCAATTTTACCTTGCTACTGGCAGAGCGCTCACTGCAGCATGCATGAGATGGACAAATACACTCATCATGTACCAAGAGAAGCGTGAAGCACTGAAAATTGCTCAAGAGCGGGAGGATCCAAAGGTACCATGTGTCAGCAAAGCTTTGCCCATCATGAAATGGCTTGCTGCCTTTAGATCTGTCATCCATGAGAGCTATGGTGTGAGAGGTTTTCCTCTTGGATATGTCTTGAGAGAAGACGCTGATGTGCCAGCTGAACCACCACTTGCTCCGGATCGACCATATTCTATTGAACATGGCTCGCTTGTTGCTGAATTCACTGCTAGAGCATCCCACACTCACCCTAGGTTTCACCAGGATAATGCTCGAGTATTTGCCAAACTGGAGGAAGCGCTACGAGGGACGACTTATGCTTCGTCTTTGACCCCATTTGAGCAGACAAGAGATGGAAGAGGTGCCTTCTTTGCCATTGTTGCTCAATACCTTGGTAAAGAGAAGTGGTCTAAAGAAATTGAAAAGAACACCGATTTCATTACTGTTCAAAAGTGGAAGGGAAACGGCACTTTTCCTTTGGAACGATTCATTGGAGGACACCGCAATGCCCACCAGGCTCTCCTTACTGCCTCTCAACATGTGGAATACCAGATTCCAAATGAGCACACAAGGATTGGATACCTCCTTCGAGCGCTCCACACAACTGATCCTGGGCTCCATGCGACTATTGCCAACATTGAGGGCAACGAAGATCCTAATGGACCAAGATATTCTTTTGAAGAATGTGCACGATTGCTCCAACTTGCCGACCCGGTTGCCAAGAAGAACAAGCGCAGTCACGCACAAATCTCAGATACTACTGTTACCATTGATGAATCAGCCAACCAAACCATTGAGATTGCGTCTCTGAGATCTGGAATTGGAACGACTGGCGTTCATCTTCGTTTCTACAAGAAAAAGGAGTTCGACAAGCTCCCTGCAGAGCAAAGAGCTGAGCTCAAAGCTTGGCGTTTGACACCTGAGGGGAAGGCTGCAATCGCAAGAGATAGAGCTGCAAAGGCTAAAGCTCATGGTGGAAACTCGTCTCCAAAGAAAGAAGGAAAAATATCGGCTGCTGCTTTTGAAAAGGAGCTGAAACAACGTGTCAAGCAATACACTGATGAGGAAGACAAGAAGAAAGGTCTCCATGATACTCTTGTCAGTGCACTCAAAACAGCCAATGCCTCTAGCCATGCGCCTGCTCCTTCTGCATCTGCTGATGTCAATGCTATTGTTCTTGCCAAGATTCTTGGGAAGAAACATTGACTGGTCCCGGCAGAGCCCAAAGTTATTTCTGCGATGCATTGGACTCTGGAGCCGGACCCACCCTGGAAGATGATGGATGACACAACCATTCCAGTGTCCCCATCATTCTTTGCCACGATTGCTGCTGCACTACGAATTGATGCTACCAATGTTGAGCACTCAATGGATTCTAGATCGGAACTTGACTCCCACGCCAATATGATTGTTGTTGGATCTAATTGTTTTGTTCTGAGTGACACTGGGCGGACTGCTTCTGTCAATCCCTACAATCCTGAATATGCTGCAAAGAGTATCCCAATCGTTGATGCTGCCCTACTCTACGAGGATCAAGTCACTGGGCAGGAATATATACTTGTGGTCCGAAATGCACTACATGTCCCTTCTATGACCCACAACCTGATTCTTCCATTTATTCTGCGAGAAAAAGGAATTCAAGTGAACGATACGCCAAAGATCCATTTGGCCGATCCCTCTTCTGATGATCATGCAATCAAGTTTGACGAGCATCTACGCATCCCAATGAAGCTGCATGGTACCTTCTCTTATTTTGTCACAAGAAAACCTACAGTTGAACAGTTAAATGATGCTGATCCTAATCACGTCTACATGATGACACCAGAGGAGTTTGATCCGCACAAGTCTTCCTATGCGCAGACTGAAGATCATCTTATCAATTATGATGGTGAAGTTGCCGATGCTCGGAACTGTTCCAAGCTTTTGATTTCAGATATTGAAGATGATCCCATGATGACTGTGTGTGCAATGTGGACTATGAGATTGGAAGAACAGACCCTTGTTGATGAGTCCGTTCTAGAGGAGGATGATGCTGATGAAGGCCTTTTGGGACAACCTTTCAATGTCGACCTTGCCTCTATCTCAAGTATTCTATGTGAGCGCACATTGAGTCACCGTCTCTCCACTCGCCGTGAAGTTTTGTCTATGATGACGTCATTGGGATCAACACACGCCCATGAAGATGACACTGATTTTCTGTTTGAGGACATGGACAGTGAACTGGACTTTGAAGAGATGTTGAGTGGAGATGATTTAT